>JAAAXO010000168.1:0-56103 GCA_011799875.1 Thinopyrum elongatum | reverse complement strand
CGAAAGCCTGTTTCGAGATCCTGGAATCTCAAATGCTTGTAATTTATCAGGATCTCAAACCCTTGTAATTTTGTCTCTACAGCTGTCGTACCTGAATTGAATTTATCACGATCTCTTGTAATTTTCAGATTGCCAATTGCTCCACCTCTTCCGTAATCCATGGGAAGGGAGCTGAAAATTAGTGACAGTAGATTGATTTCAGTGCTCATACCATGATTTAATCCATGGGAAGGGAGCATTAATCAGAATTGTTGCGAATTGATTTTGCTCTTGCTAACATGTATCTTCTATTCCCTACACATCTGCACTCCGTTGATTAATCACATTGCACACAATGGAAAGTGAAAAGTGAAGTTGTTGCCTTTTCTGTCCAGGGATTAACTCGCCATGGTGACAAATTGCTTTGTTCGTGACTTCTAAAACAAGGTCACAAGGGTGTGTAGTAAGTAACATAGAAGTGAGGGGAAAGTTTGCTGTTTGGAGAAAGCTCGTCTCCGGCCTCCTTTAGGGTCTTACGTCTACAGAGACTAGAATTATTCTCCTAGGTGTAGTAAGTATTTACTTTCATATATATTCATTCAAATTGTTATCATAGCTTTACCAAATTTAATTCCAGCAAGATACTTAGATATTCGCATTTTCCAGGAATGGACGACCAAGGTACTAGTGTTCAAAGATCAAGCAGTGACATGCGGATCGAATTTGAACGAAGGGGATGGCTTGTACAAAACTATGGTGAAATTCAGTCAGATTGAGCAGTTGAGGACCCTGAGCTTGGTATGATGTTTGATAGTGAGAAGGCTGTTTTAGAATACTACACAAATTATGCCAAAGAGAAAGGTTTTGGTGTGACAAGGAGTTCAAACACTGATGATAATGGTGAACTGAAATACCTTACACAACTAGGGATAAGCCTAGCAGTAGCGCGGGTATTTAGTGTATCAGTAGCGCGGGGTACACGCGCTACTGATACGGTGCTACAGCTAACATGTAGCAGTAGCGCGGTTCGTCACACGCTACTGCTATACATGTGTAACAGTAGCGAGCTTTGGAGCAACGCGCTACTGCTAATAGCTGCAGCGCTTTTAATTAAGCAGCGCTACTGGTAAGAGCGCACTGCTGCTAACTTTACTCCCCTCGCTACTGCTAGTTTTATTAGTTTCTGTTTTTTTTTTTCTGCATATTTGTTTTGTATTTGAACAGGCTTTATACAATAATCTTTAGTATATCATACACATACAAATGTAATCATAGTATATACATACAAATAGTCTCATCAAATCATGTCATCATCATAATCATCATCCAACACAAAGTGGTCTCTCGTCATCATCTCGAAAATAGCGATACAAGTCTCGAATACTTGCAACTACATCCTCATCCATCTAAACAATGATATACGCGAGAAGAGCTATCACTATGAGTGAGAGCGGAACTATGCAGTACATGAGGCGGCGGTTATGAGTCCTCTCGCGCGCTAGCGTGAATCTCAAGTAACTAGCTTCTGCTTCTTGTCTACTTTTGAAGCCTTTATGGCTGGCGCCCGAGACCCCCTCCACTTGCGCCTGACACTCAGGCCACTCGTCGTACACTCCCGGAACCTTCCCTTTGTACACGACATAGCACTGCTTCTTCGCCATCAAGAATCTAGGTACCTGTTAGAGATGCATCTTCATCAAGAGAATGTACAATCATATGCAACAAAATATACTTGAGCAACACGAAAAAGAAAGGGTTAGCAAACTAATTAACTAGAGGTACGCAGGTCATCGTACCCAAACTAACAAAGTAGCGTTACGCAAGTTCGGCAGGGACCGTGGACATCACAAAGTTTCATCGCTACAGAAACTATACAAGTTCAACTGACACATATCATCATCATCGGCATCGTAAATCACTAGAAGTTCCATCCTTCCATATCATCGAGGATGCACCCTAGCTTCTTGAACGGCGTGAGGTCCTGACGTTGCATGCCTATGCGAGTTCGGACGTCAGCTCGCGATATAGGGCCGTGGTGGAACATCCCCTTCTCTTCGATGACTTCTTTCATGATGATAGTCGCAATGTCCCTCGGGATGCGAAAGAAGTCATCTCTAAGTTTATAATCCGCTTCTCCATGAGATTCTACCCACTTGCGGATATGATCATCGTTTTTGCTTGTCATGCGAAGCTTTTGGTGATCCCTTCTGAACTCCATCATGAGATGGAGGAGGTAGAATCCATCCTTCTTGCTTGGTTTTGGGACATGGATGCAACAGAAGTTAGTTTTATGCGAGAAACCCGTCTTCTTGTTTGTTTGTTTCCTGATCTGCAGGTGGCCACCCCTCAAGTTGAAGCCTTGGAGAGCATCATCTAGAATATTCATTATGTGGGTGTAGTCCTTCTTCTCGTAGTTTCTGGAAGGGTCGAAATACACGGTGTGGGAGACTTGCGGGTAAAGAACGATAAGGACGGCGCGCCCGTTGCTGTGAGGAAAAAAAAACACCTCAAATTATTCTCCATATGAGCGAGAAGGAATGATTGAAATGTACGAAAGGGTTGTCCGGCACTGACTTACTTTGGATGATAAGGCAGGAGGACAATTTCCTGGTGCTTATTCTGTACCATGAAGTTTTCGAGGTACTCCCTAGCAGTTTTACGCTCAAAGTCGCCGAGACTCAAGAAGGACTCGTGCATGTAGTATGGATCCGCCACACAGATTTGCGAGACTTCTTCTCTCTTCATGACGGAGCTCATATGTAGCGCAAAAAGGCGGACGATTGTAAATTGAGCTGCCTTGTCAGAAACATCTCGAAGATATGCTCAAACCGCAGGAAGAACACCTCCGCAGGCCGTGTGTTAACGTAGCACTTCCCCTCAGGCACACGAGCCGCGTATGTCGGATATCCTGGATCCTTCGAGGCTAGTAGGCTTTTCTCAGTCGACAGCACATGGTCGTGCAGTCTCCTGAGATCCCCTGATATTGCCTCCAGCGGTTTCGGTGGTAGCATCGGCTCGCCCGTGACATGGAACATGGCCGCACCTTTGACAGGTACACGCTCTTCAAAATCCGTCGTCTGGCTGCTATGTGCTCTGGCTTGTTTGTAGGCAGCAGAGCCTCTCTTCCCCGGTCTCTTCCTCTCCTTTTTCTTGGGCTGACCTTCCAGACCCTTCCTTAACCCTGCCCCAGTGTTGTCGGGCTAAGCACTGTACGACCCTCGGCTAGTTGAGCCTGTGTTGAGGCGGCATCTTCAGGCATATCCTGTGAGGATTGCATGAAGAGAGACTTCTTGCAATCCCTGCTAGGACGTTCCTGCCCGGGCAGATCATCCATATCCTCATCAGCATGCTGATAGCCCGAGTCGTCATATGGCTGACTCATCATATCTAAGTCACCATCATAGGCGCCTGTATTGAGGAACCGAAGAGGGTCCTCGTCCATCTCATCATCCATTCTTTGTTCTACGGGGGCGATTACATCAGCCACTATTGGACCCCCTTCATCACGTCGTCTGCCGCTCTCACCCGACACTACAGGCGCTGGTAATTGCGTAGGCCGGGTGGTGGTGTTCATACCTGCTTGTTGATGTGTAGTTATTGGTGTGATCTCGGCCGGCTCTAGACGAAGAAGATTCTTCGGCTATAGCAGCACCCAACCCTTGCAGTTTCCAATCCGTGGCGGGGTCTCGTCGTCCTCTCCCCCTAGCCATACTGGAGGAGGCAAATCCTCGTGGCCCGATTTCACACTCGACAAGGTAACCCTGAAGTGCCCATCGGGCATCGGCTGGCCGTGGAACGTGAGTTCCAAGGGCTCCGTTATCACCGTCTTTCCTGTTGGGGAACGTAGTATTTCAAAAAAATTCCTACGATCACGCAAGATCTATCTAGGAGAAGCATAGCAACGAGCGGGGAGAGTGTGTCCACGTACCCTCGTAGACTGAAAGCGGAAGCGTTTAGTAACGCGGTTGATGTAGTCGAACGTCTTCGCGATCCAACCGATCCAAGTACCGAACGTACGGCACCTCCGCGATCTGCACACGTTCAGCTCGGTGACGTCCCTCGAACTCTTGATCCAGTTGAGGCCGAGGGAGAGTTTCTTCTGCACGACGGCGTGGTGACGGTGATGATGAAGTGATTCCGGCAGGGCTTCGCCTAAGCTCTCCGAAAATATGACCGAGGTGGAAATCTGTGGAGGGGGGCACCGCACACGGCTAAAAACAATCAACTTGTGTGTCTATGGGGTGCCCCCCTCCCACGTATATAAAGGAGGGAGGGAGGAGAAGGCCGGCCAGGAGGAGGCGCACCCAAGGGGGGGAGTCCTACTCCAGGCAGGATTCGCCCCCCCCCCCCTTCCTACTTCCACAAGGAGAAGGGGGGAAGGAGGAGCAGGAGAGAAGGAAAGGGGGGGCTGGCCCCCCTAGCCCTAGTCCAATTCGGTTTGGCTAGGGGGGGGGGGCGCCACACCTTGGCCAGCCTCCTCTCTTCCACCACTAGGCCCATGAAGGCCCAATAACCCCCCGGGGGGTTCCGGTAACCCCCCGGTACTCCGGAAAATAACCGATACACCTCGGAACTATTCCGGTGTCCGAATATAGTCTTCCAATATATCAATCTTCATGTCTCGACCATTTCGAGACTCCTCGTCATGTCCGTGATCTTATCCGGGACTCCGAACTACCTTCGGTACATCAAAACACATAAACTCATAATACCAATCGTCATCGAACGTTAAGCGTGCGGACCCTACGGGTTCGAGAACTATGTAGACATGACCGAGACTCATCTCCGGTCAATAACCAATAGCGGAACCTGGATGCTCATATTGGCTCCCACATATTCTACGAAGACCTTTATCGGTCAAACCGCATAACAACATACGTTGTTCCCTTTGTCATCGGTATGTTACTTGCCCGAGATTTGATCGTCGGTATCATCATACCTAGTTCAATCTCGTTACCGGCAAGTCTCTTTACTCATTCCGTAATGCATCATCCCATAACTAACTCATTAGTCACATTGCTTGCAAGGCTTCGTATGATGTGCATTACCGAGAGGGCCCAGAGATACCTCTCCGATACTCGGAGTGACAAATCCTAATCTCGATCCATGCCAACCCAACAAACACCATCGGAGACACCTGTAGAGCATCTTTATAATCACCCAGTTACGTTGTGACGTTTGATAGCACACAAGGTGTTCCTCCGGAATTCGGGAGTTGCATAATCTCATAGTCAGAGGAACATGTATAAGTCATGAAGAAAGCAATAGCAACAAACTAAACGATCAAAGTGCTAAGCTAACGGATGGGTCTTGTCCATCACATCATTCTCCTAATGATGTGATCCTGTTCATCAAATGACAACGCATGTCTATGGTTAGGAAACTTAACCATCTTTGATTAACGAGCTAGTATAGTAGAGGCATACTAGGGACACTTTGTTTTGTCTATGTATTCACACATGTATTAAGTTTCCGGTTAATACAATTCTAGCATGAATAATAAACATTTATCATGATATAAGGAAATAAAATAATAACTTTATTATTGCCTTTAGGGCATATTTCCTTCAGTCTCCCACTTGCACTAGAGTCAATAATCTAGTTCACATCGCCATGTGATTTAACACCAATAGTTCACATCACCATGTGATTAACACCCATAGTTCACATCGCCATGTGACCAACACTCAAAGGGTTTACTAGAGTCAATAATCTAGTTCACATCGCTATGTGATTAACACCCAAGAGCACTAAGGTGTGATCATGTTTTGCTTGTGAGATAAATTTTAGTCTACGGGTCTGCAACATTCAGATCCGTATGTATTTTGTAAATTTCTATGTCTACAATGCTCTGCACGGAGCTACTCTAGCTAATTGCTCCCACTTTCAATATGTATCTAGATCGAGACTCAGAGTCATCCAGATCGGTGTCAAAGCTTGCATCAACGTAACCCTTTACGACGAACTCTTTGTCACCTCCATAACCGAGAAATATATCCTTATTCCACTAAGGATAATTTTGACCGCTGTCCAGTGATCCACTCCTGGATCACTATTGTTCCCTCTTGCCAAACTCATGATGAGGTACACAATAGGTCTTGTACACAGCATATCATACTTCATAGAACCTATGACTGAGTCATAGGGAATGATTTTCATTCTCTTTCTATTTTCTGTCGTGGTCGGGTTTTGAGTCTTACTCAAGTTCACACCTTGCAACACAGGCAAGAACTTCTTCTTTGACAGTTCCATTTTGAACTACTTCAAAATCTTGTCAAGGTATGTACTCATTGAAAAAAAATCTTATCAAGCATCTTGATCTATTTCTATAGATCTTGATGCTCAATATATAAGCAGCTTCACCGAGGTCTTTCTTTGAAAAACTCCTTTCAAACACTCCTTTATGCTTTCCAGAAAATTCTACATCATTTCCGATCAACAATATGTCATTCACATATATTTATCAGAAAGGCTGTAGTGCTCCCACTCATTTTCTTGTAAATACAGGCTTCACCGCAAGTCTGTATATAAAACTATATGCTTTGATCAACTCATTAAAGCGTATATTCCAACTCCGAGATGCTTGCACCAGTCCATAGATGGATCGCTGGAGCTTGCACAATTTGTTAGCACCTTTAGGATTGACAAAACCTTCTGGTTGCATCATATACAACTCTTCTTTAATAAATCCATTAAAGAAATGCAGTTTTGACATCCATTTGCCAGATTTCATAAAATGCGGCAACTGCTAACATGATTCGGACAGACTTAAGCATCGATACGAGTGAGAAACTCTCATCGTAGTCAACACCTTGAACTTGTCGAAAACCTTTTGCGACAATTTGAGCTTTGTAGATAGTAACACTACTATCAGCGTCTGTCTTCCTCTTGAAGATCCATTTATTCTCTATGGCTTGCCGATCATCGGGCAAGTCAACCAAAGTCCATACTTTGTTCTCATACATGGATCCCATCTCAGATTTCATGGCCTCAAGCCATTTTGCGGAATCTGGGCTCATCAGCTGCTTTTTTCTCGAACGCAAGCTTCACCTTCTCATCGATGTCCGCCTGACTAAACTTCTTTTTCTGCTTCTTGGCCTCCGGGCCCTCGTTGTAAAAGACCTTCCATGTGGCGCCATCTCCGGCGCCATGCACACGTCCATATTGCGGCCGCTGGTCCAAAGGAAGTCCCTTAAGTTCGTTCAAGGCCCGGTTGAGAGGGGTGTCCCACTTGGGCCTCATCGACGAAGACTGGCTTTCGGCTGCAAGCTGGTGTTGCTTCTCCTGCAGAAGGAACGTGAACCATTTACGAATGTGTAGTCGACTTGATCAGAAGCTAAATGTAAGGTGGTAAAAGAATAATTACCAGTATTCTAATCAATTTCCTCGTGATCGGGTCCGTGTAAAAAACCTTCTTTTCCTTGTCCCACTTGTAGCGGGCCCTGATGAAGTCACGCTCCAAGGGGTTGGTGAACTTCGCGAAGGGGTCTGGGAGACCCGCGGCTTCACGTTCCGCGTCCTCCTTGTCCCATATGGGCCTTTTGCCAAGGTATCCATGGCTTCTGAGGCGTTGGTTCCCCGTGTTCCTTTGCTGAAGGCTCTTGAATTTCGCAGCCTTAGCCTTGGCTGCCTCGGTAGCGCAAGTGTCCTTGAACTTTTGGAACTCCTCTTTCGTAAGTGTCGGATTCTCCTCCAGAATCTTGGACAGGGGTTCCTCAGCCTCAATAGCTCATTTCACCCTCCCTTTCCAGGAGGCCAAATCATTGCTGAACATGCCCATGGCGTGATTTTTAATCTTTTTCTTCTTCAGATCATCCCACGGTTGTTCTATGCTATCATCCCGGTCGGGGAACTTGAATCTCTTGTGCAACTTCGTCAAGAGCAACTGCCTCAAATGTTCTTTACTCCTTAAGTCATCGTCGTTGATGCTCGCGCATTCCCGTAGGATGCATCCTACTTGGTTCCCATAGCACTTGTGAGGTTTTTCCGGCTCTAATGTCTCAAACTTGCCAGGGGCCATCTTTGTGATCACCAGTCGTTCGATGCCGGGTTTGTTAGGTTTTCGTATCCTCTGCTTCTTCGGCTTCTTCTTTTTGGTAGCGGCTTCGGCGTCGGTACCTTCTCCGCCGGTCTCGGCGCCACCATCGGTGCCGGCGCCGTCGGTGTCGATGTCGGCGTCAGTACCATCATTGAGGCCGCCTTGCAAACCTTGACTGTGCTTTGCAGACAAAAAGTCGAGGTACTGTTGTTCACCCTCATAATCCATCTCGTCTGCATCTTGGTCAGAAGGCCCGGTTTCTTCGTTGTTCGATATGTTTCCTATGATTAAGTCTCCTCGTTTAATTCTAAAACTATAATCAAATGAGAAATGACATAAAAAAGGTCTATGGTTTCCGGAATGCCGTTCCACTATTCATTCCCGTCGCAGCAATCCCGGCACTCGAATCCTCTACTTTCTAGCACAGCCTGCCAAAATTACACGAAAAATTTCGCCATGAACCTTTGCTAAAAAGTGGACTATCTATCGCCTGAAATTCACGACGTAACGTAAATGAATCACATTCCGTGCAAACATAGGCCACATCGTATCATTTACCCTACACATAACCATCATTTTCAAATCATCACATGTCCACTTCAAATATGTCCAAATCACATGTCCACATATCATATAGGTTTCATATAGCAATAATAGCTTTAACTAAAAAAATCAAATAGCAAAAATTCTGTTTTTTCTTTAAATACTAATAAAAATTCCTTGAATAAAATTTGATACCTAGCTAAATACCAAAAAAATCCTTGAATACAATTTCTGTCCTAGTTTGATACATAGCTAAATACCAATAAAAATTCCTTGAATAAAATTTCTGTCCTAGTTTGATACCTAGATAAATTCATAACTAAATTTGATACCTATGGTTCATAACTAAATTTTATAAATTCATCACCGCAAAATTCATAACTAGGGTTCATACCTAGCTAAATTCATAACTAAATTTGATACCTAGCTAGGGTTCATAACTAAATTCATCACCGCAAAAAAAATAACTACCTACTGCCCTAACTAAATAGATAACCTAATTAACCTGCTGCCCTAACTAAAACCTAAGTAAATTAACCTAAGAACCCTAGCTAGAACTCTAATGACAGAGAGAGAGGAGCGGTGGGGGGCTTACAAAGGGTGCAGGGCGAGGAGGCAGGCCCGACGACGGCCGAGGATTGGGAAGGGAGGAATCAGATGGGGGGGGCGTGCCGCATCGGGTCGGTCCGGGGCGGGGCGAGTCGGGGAGACTGTGCGGCACCCGATCCTAGGCGGTTCAGGTGAGACGGCGGGGCAATACCGTTCTAGTTCTGTTTCTTTTGCGAGTTCAACTTTGCCTCCGTCCGAGTTCTATTCACTTTCTCTTTCTTCTACTATTTTTGATAATTATATTTATACTTTGTTTAATACTCATATTCTTTAAACCTTCTTTATTTTTTTTTGGGGTTTTTTTTAATTTCGACATATCAGCACGCGTTTCTACAGAAAGCGCTACCGCATATCAACAGTAGCTACAGCGCGTTTTACCAAAAAGCGCTACTGGTATCTAATGTAGCTATAGCGCTTTTCCAGAAAGGCGCTACTGCTATCACCAGTAGCTATAGCAGTTTTCCTGTTTGTTTCTTCTATTTTGTTTTTCTTTATTTTATTTTCCTTTTCTTTTCTTTCCTTTTTTTCCGAGAGCAGAAACGAAGGGAAGGTGATACAATGTATATAACTAAGGCGATATATATTGCATCATTTGACGGTTAAGTATGCATACAAAATAGGAATATATATATATATATATATTACATCATTTGACCCATGCATAACGGTTAAGTGTGTACACAAAATAGGAACATATATATTACATCATTTGACCGATAACGGTTTCTCAGCTTCGATGTTTTTGTTTTTGGGTGAGCTTCTTTCCCTTGTTGTTCGTTGACGAATAATTGAGCCCCTCATTGTGACTTTTCCTTTTCCATGGAGTACGATCTTTCTTAGGTAATGTAGTATTGATTCTTCTTTTGATGTATACTTCATCGTCATCGTCATCTTCCCTCATTGGGTTGCCGTACTGGTCGTAGTCTTCCTCATTGGCGACTCCATCAATTCCAATGATATTCCTTTTGCCTCTCCTCACGACAACACGGCTGGGATTGCTCTCGTCGGTTATGAAGAAGCATTGTGTCACGTGCTTAGCGTGTACCCATGGCTCGTTTTTTGCGATGGCATTCATGGTAGCGCTCTTGGCGCCGGGTATAGTCATGGTAGTGAAATACTGGTTTTCTCTTTCGACATTCTTAGCCCATCTGACACGGAACATCGTCACACTGTGCAGTCCAGAGTAGTCAAGCTCCCAGATCTCCTCGATCCTTCCGTAAAATCTCTCAGTTGCGCCGTTGTCGCTGCCGGTCATGCATTTCATCGTCACCCCTGAGTTCTGAAAATCACTGTTCATATCTTTGGCCTCCGTGTAGAACGTGTATCCATTGATATCGTATGCCTGATAGGTGACGAGGTTGGGCGAGGGGCCATGTGCTAAGGTGTATATGAGCAATCCGTCCTTAGAGCCCTCTTCTGGGGGATTAGCAAGAATATGCTCTTTGAACCAATGCAGGAAAGTGGAGTTGTGCTCTCTAGTAACTTTGGCGTCCGTCCTGCATACCCCCCGGTCACGATACTTCTTTGCGATAGTTTCTTTGTGTAGTGTCACGAAAGAATCTACCTGGTCTAGGTGTTGTAGCACTACCAAGTTTGCTCTGTCAAAGTCGTTGCGTCGATCTGAGTAGGCCACATGCAGTTCCCTGCGACCGTTGGAGTGACCTTCTCCTTCGAGCCTCCCAATGTGCTTCTTAACGGGCAAACCAACACCAGGCGGCCGGTCTGCGCCATATAGAAAATTCTTGCAGAAAGAGATGCACTCTTGTGTCAGATAGCCCTGGACGATGCTTCCATCCGGACGGGACATGTTACGAACGAATCCTTTGATGATCCCATTCATCCTCTCAAACGGCATCATGTTGTGCAGGAATGACGGACCCGGGTCTATTATGTCATCCACAATATGGACACACAGATGCACCATGACGTCAAAGAACGCGGGCGGAAAGTACATCTCAAGCTCATTTAGTATCACAATGATCTCTTCCTGTAGCCTTCGGAGCTGCTTCACATTGATCGACTTTTGAGAGATGACGTCGAAAAAGTTGCAGAGAACACTAAGCGTGTCACAGACGTGCTTGTCCATTATCCCTCTAAGGGCAACAGGTAGTATCTGCGTCATCATCACGTGATAGTCATGGGACTTCATCCCGCTAAACCTTTTCTTCTTCGTGTCTAGAAATCTGCTTATCTTCCCACAGTAACCAAAACTAACTTTGATTCCGGTAAGGCACTTGAAGAATTGATCGATCTCAGCCGGACTTAAAGTGAAGCAAGAAGGGGGGCAATAATCCTCTTCCTTTACTTCTTTGCCCTTCTTCTCCCGCGCCTCTGTCTCCGTCTCTGTCTCCTCTGACTTTTTACGGGGCGGCATGTGCAGATCTGCCCTGATTTTCAAATCTTGCAAGTCATTTCTTGCCTTCGGCCCATCCTTGGTCTTATCCGGCATGTTCATCAGTGTCACAAGCAAGCTCTCAAGGACATTCTTACAGATATGCATTTGATCAAGGCAATGAGGCGTGTCAAGTTTGTGCCAGTACTCCAAGTCCCAGAAAACAGACCTCGTCTTCCATACCTTCAGCAGCGGCTCCGGCGCCTTTTTCATCGTCTTTCCCGGCGCGGGGCACTGTTCTCAGTTTTTCAACATCTCATCGATTTCGGCGTCGCTACGCTTACGTGGAGGTCCTCGATGCTCAGTCTCACCATTGAATAGATCTCCACGGTTTCTCCACGGGTCGTCCTTCTCGAGCCATCTTCGATGCCCCATGTACACGATTTTCCCAGACCCGCCATCTTTCCTTGACGTTAGCTGCTGAGACGTCGTATCATCCATGCACCGCGTGCATCTGCAATATCCATGGCACACCTGGCCTGCGACATATCCGTAACCGAGATAGTCGTGCACCGTCGTGATCAGCGCGGCTCTCATATAGAAATACTCGCCTTTGCTGGCGTCCCATGTCTTGGCCGGTGTTTTCCATAACGTGTCTAACTCCTCTTGAAGTAGCCCCAAATACAGATTAATATCATTTCCCGATTGTTTCGGCCCTTGAATCAGCATGCTCATGTGTATGTACTTCGACTTCATGCACAACCAACAGGGAGGTTGTACATCCATACAAACACGGGCCATGTGCTATGGTTGGTGTTCTGGTTGCCAAACGGATTCATGCCATCGGTACACGCGCCGAGCACGATGTTCCTTGCATCACATGCGAAATACTGATATTCGGCGTTGAACGCTCTCCACTGGCTTCCATCCACGAGGTGTCTCAGCTTCGGATCATCTCCATCGTCGGGCTTTGTCCTCTCCGCATGCCAACGCATGAGCTTTGCTTCCTTGGGATCTACAAAATAATGTTGCAGACGGTGAGTGATCGGTAAGTACCATCCAACTTTCTGGGGAGATTTCTTCCCGGCCTTCTTGTATTTGAGAAGCATTTGCCCAACCGGACGCTGGATTTTTTCCGCGTGCTCCTTCCTATAAATAAAATGCACTCATTGATGCATGCATGGTAATCTAACGTGCGGCAGATCAGAGGGACACGATCTTCTTGCCTCCATCCACACTAGAGTACATAGATTCCCGCGGGAAAACAATCCTTAGGTACTTGAGAAGCTCATCGAGGCTAAGTTTTGTCGGTCCATTTTGTTTTTACCTTCTCTTCAGGATTTAGAGCGTGAACTCAAGCGGGTTCACCTCGGGATCGCAACCATCATACAATGAGTGTGTTAGAGTCTTCTACAACCATTTGCTGGCAGCTTGGCCTCCTCTCTAGAAGGCAACAGCTCTGTCAGTACTCGTCCCTTGCAAAGGCATGCTTGAACAGATGGTCCCGCCCATGATTGAACTTAGTACCGACGAAGTCCTGGCGGCGTGAGTCCATGTGTTTCTCTCCGCCATGCCGGCCCCTTCTCCCGCCGCCATGTCCCGCCCACTTCTCCGCCACCATTATCGATCATCTCTGCGTCTTGCCCCGTGTCCGTCATTGCCTTCCCTTCGGCGTCCTCAAACTCATCACCTCATCTTCAATTTCCCCGAGTATAGCATCCATGAAACCAGTCATGATAGGTGCGACTATCACATGACCATGCGTCATAGGGGTCGAGCCAACTCCTCCTTTGCATGCTTCGACAACGGACATATAAAATCTCTGTCAGTTATTTTCTTTCATGTCCTGCACGCGCTACCGCAAACCACCTGTCACATCGACCGTCCACTGACCATCATGAACGTCATAGCACTGTATGGTGAATAATCAACACAATTGATTATAAAATGCGGCTGGCCATCAAAGTCATAAAAAATTTGGCATGACCTTCCCTAAAAATAGGACAATAGAGTTTGCCGAAATTCGCCGAAACGGAACAATAAAACACATTTCGGCAAAAATAGGTAACTCACAAGCACAATTGGCGGCAAACTCATGTCACACCACAATTTCCTCGTTATCGCCTCGATTATGTCATATCGCACACATGCACATATTTCCATTCTTGCAAAAAGCATAAATTTTTAATCACCTATCTAGCGATCAAGCACGGTGATGATGATGTCGATAGGTGTCGCCACACACCCCTATGGAATTATCAAAGGGACAAAACTCTTCTTGACAAGGCTAATCTAGTTAGGGAGGATACATAGGTCACTTCACTAAATGGTAAGATCTACCTATGCTGCTAGTTTGGGAGGGACAGTTCACTAGTTGGGAGGGGGAAGGAAAAAAAGAAAGGAGATGCATTAATGGAGGTGGTGTAGTTAGCTAGGAGTAATAAAGAGAGAGAAAGATAGGTAGAAGAAGGAGAGTAATGGGGGGGAGAAGTAGTGAGGAAGAAGCAAAGTGGGGGAGAGAGGAGGTGGGAGCTAGGGGAAAGTGAAGGAAGAGATGATGGGGGAGGGGGGAGGGGGGGAGAAAAAAGGTGGTATGGCTGCGGTTTAGCAGTAGCGTTGGGCATAAAACGCGCTGCTGCTAACAGGATAGCAGTAGCGCTCTTCTGGCAGAGGCGCTACTGCTAAGCGGGGCCCGCCATGTGGTCAGGTTCAAAATTAGCAGTAGCGACCTACAAAAAAAGCGCGCTACTACTATTACATTAGCAGTAGCGCAGTTAACGTAGGCGCGCTACTGCTAAACCTAGCGTGGCGGGAACGGTCGGTCAATTTTAGTAGTAGCGTGGTTCTACCGAGCCGCGCTACTGCTAAGTTGGTATCAGTAGCGTCTGTTTATGGCCCGCGCTACTGCTAAGTTGGTATCAGTAGCGCCTGTTTATGGCCCGCGCTACTGCTAATTAGCAGTAGCGCCCCTTCTTGTCCAGCGCTACTGCTAAGATTCTGTGTATAAGGTTTTCCCTAGTAGTGTTACACTCCCTGTGCTCGGCAAGGTAAAAATCAGTCCAGAACAAGGAACCCTTTGAAGCCAAATCCACTTACTGGGTTAGATTGCAAAGCTAAAATCAATGTTACTCGTCGTCTTGATGGCAAGTTTCAGCTTTCGACTGTTATTTTGGACCATACTCATAAATTAAGCCCACAAAAATTGCAGTTGTTCAGATGCAACAAGAAAAATAGACATGCATTTTAAACGGGGGCTTGAGTTGAATGATTACGCTGGGATACGAGTAAACAAGAACTTCAATTCTTTTGTGGTGGCAGCTGGTGGTCATGACAACCTACCATTTGGTGATAAAGATGCTCACAGCTATTTAGAGAAAGTACGAAGATTTAAATTTGGAGCTGGTGATGCTGAAGCAGTCCTTCATACCTACCATGCCCTTTGGAGATCCTTCAGCAGTGTCGATGCCTAGATTTCCAGGAGAATTCACAAGTTTGATGTTCGAAGTTCAACAAGGCTTTGCTGCATTGTCTACATCTGAAATGTTATACAATGGAGGAATTGCAGGACTGAATGACATAGGCAAACATAATTGATGCAATTTTAGCTTCAGGCCGCTGGATGCATCCTTTTATTATGCACTTGGAATCATGGTGTTATATCTGAAATAGTTGAAGATTGACAATGTAGTAGAAATGAAATGAATTTGTGTTCTTTTATTATTTTCTTGTATGCAGAAGGCCACGATTATGTAATACCAAATCTGAAGTCTGCATGTGTTCTCTTGGATTTGAACCAACAAACAGTATTATACCTTGTATCAGTTAGGAACATCTAGAAAACATGCCCGTTCGTTGCAACAAGAGTAATACGCAAAACCAAATAAAGCTGCTACTTAGTTTTTTTTCTAGACATGAAGGGTGTAAAGCAAAAGAGAGAAGCAACACAAAAGAGTGATTACATAAGACAATAAAAATCTTGTATACTTTGTTGATCGTCCGTACATATATGCTTCTATTGTGTGTATGCTACCCGTGAAGATGTACTAACTTGGACATGGAGTTTCTACTCGCGGGCTCAAATGCTCAATTATGAACAGTAAATCAAAAAAACAGTAAAAAAGATCGAATTTTTTTTGTGGTAAACTTTGACAATTTTTTTCTATGCTTGTAAAATTTCAGCACGAAATGACACTCGTGGAAGTCGTGGCAAAAAAAAATTGATGTTCCAAAAATGCTCGTTTTGAAAACATTTTGGACTGCTGATTTTTTTTTTGCCACGCCTTCCACGAATGTTATTTTGTGTTGAAATTTTGCAAGCATAGAAAACATTTGTCAAAGTTTAACCCAAAAAAAATTCAGAATTTTTTGAATTTTTATCTAATTTTTCAATTTTACTGTTCATAAGGGAGCATTTGAGCTCGGGAGCAGAATGGTACTTTCATACTAACTTCCTCTTCGACATATGCAAGGTTTTCCATCGCAATTGATTATTTGCATGTGGTGTGTTGCGCTTTAATTCATGATTAATTGCAATTTGCCCCATTCTAGCTTTCTTTTGCTCGGGCTGCATATTTGCATATTTCTGCCTTTTTCATGCACATTTTTTTTGTCTTTTGTGCTAGCTTCATATTTGCATATTTCTTCCTCCCTTGTGTGCATTTTTTTTTGCAACTGAGTTGAGTCTTTAATTGTTTTGTTTTGATGATAGGCTTCACGTCGCTTTTTTAGTTTTTTTCTGTTTTTCTTCATTGCTAAACCGTGCATACCGCTCTCTATCTCTTTTACTTCTCCGTTCCTTAGCAAACAGGACCGGAGATAACAAGCCAAATTGCTTGGCTGCATAAGAGTTTTCTATATTGTATGAAACTATAATGTTTATCAGAAAGAAGAAACTGATTAGATTTTTCACCATAAATAGAACATATGTAGCTACTTATAAGTTACTTTAATTACATTGGACATAAGCATTAGAATATATGTGTTGTTTCTACAGTAATGTTATACTTCAGCTCCACGCGGTTCCTTTTTAAAGTTGTGTAGCCGTTTTGCCTTGCGGGTATAAAGTTCATATTAGCCAACTTTAATATTTTCTTTTTGTCCTCTTTGGGTGATTATTACTAAAGCAAGGTAAGACTATAATATATAGAATCAGCACATCACTTAATGTTATGACCTCAGTTTGTTAGTAAGTTAGATGTTTTACATTACTACTCCCTCCGTCTAGGTGTATAAGTGATCTTAGGTTGTGCACTGCGACCAAGGCGGAGGGGAAAACGAGAGAACTTAATGTTCATTTGCTAATTAATAGCATTGCATGCAATGAACTGACCTGCATGTCGTGTTTGGTAGTCTCAAGTCATTAAAAGTATACATGCCCCACATCTTTTATTGGTTGATTCCTTTATTTATGTCAAGAAACAAGAAACGAGGTGGTAGTTAATGCACCTTAACTAAGTGTTTTGGGATTACTTCCTCCGTCACAGTTTAGAAGGCACAGTTAAATTTGCGTGCGTTTCCACAAGGTTTAGGGCGCATTGCATTTATTTCTAGTTGCTAATTAGTACTCCGATATACTATTCCTATATGCATGCGTAGTGTGAATGCTATTTTTTAGCCCATCTCACAGCCAATAGATAACCACCTAGGTTCCAGAGAATTTCCAAGCGCGCCTTCTAAACCGTGACGGAGGGAGTATTTGATTTTCGTAAGATGAATTATACACCTAAACAGAGGGAGTATCTTAAATCAATTTGGGTATAGATTGAATGGAGGAACCATCTAAATCATATGAGCTTTGTAGTAATAATTTGATATTCATGAAAGTAGGGAAAATCAACTTTATGCAAAAATTTAACTTAGAGGCTTCCAACAGCCAGATTGCATGTAGAAGTAGGACATTTATACATCTCTTGTGGTGTGACTTGCCTGTACATTCAATGTACTGACCTACATGGCTACAACTTATCATGTTGCAGAATTTACAGACGACGAGTTAAGGTACGAGATAGGGTTACGATGTCTACACTCAACTTTGCCGTTGGTGTTGATGGGACTCCACATATTTGTTGTTTCTGCTATGTATTCTAGCCGCAGGGCTATAAGGTAATAATATTTACATAATTTATAACATGTGATATTCTTTTATTTCATCGATTACTGTGTGTGTGCTAGCTACTAATCCAGGGATAGCAATGAAGCACAGGAGACTTGGATCCTTATCGGAACTGGGTCAGTACACCTGTTCAATGCTTCCCTACTTATAAGAAGGAGCCGGTTAAGCACTAGACCCACCATCAATAGGAGAAGAACCACACTGCCCACTGTAGTAAGTTGGACGAATTTCTGAAGCTTGCTTCTCCAATACCCAACGTTCAACACGCTCTACTTAATGAAGTAACTCCTGAATATCATTATATTGAATTAAATCAACATAGTCACCAATGTTTTCCTCTAGTGCCTCAAAGAATCGTACCATGGTCGCCTTTGTAGACTCACGTACGACAGACGGATCATCAAAATTTGCATCTCTTTGTGCTTCTGATCAACTGATTCTGTACCTTTCATTAGATGACGTAGTCTACTGCGAAGCTGGGAGTGTAGTAAGCAGGCACAAAACATTCCCTCATGATTCACTTCATGTCATCCCATGTCGTTCGTCGCTCGTGAGTACGGTTCCTATTATCCCACCATACAAGAGGATACTTTGTAAATTCCATTGATGCAACACGAACCTTCTTCTCTTTGCAGTAGTTGTGACCATCAAACATCTTATTTACACGCATCTCCAACTCCAAATATTTCTTCGGGTCACAACAACGTCCCAAGAATTTAGGTATGCTTATCTTGATTCGACCCAAATCCTCCTCCTCCCGAGTAGCATGGCCGCCATGGTCCGCCGCCCCGCATGGCGGTGAGCCTTAGCCTCATGTCGTGGTCAGCGAGGTAAGCTTCCATGAGCATCGTAGTCCTCAAAAAAATCACCATCATCGTCGTTGTCATGGTCACGACGTCGTCATGGTGAGCGGGGTGTTAGGGTGCCACGTCTCTCGCCTGAAGACGTTGAACTTCTGCAGTGAGCCGATTAAGACTCTCGGTCACCACCTGTAGACTATCAGCGCGATGTCGGTCACTAGCAGTCGAACGCTCGTTCAATCTCTCCTCGGCGCCTACAATATTTGTAGAAAACTTCTCAACCCTTGTCTGAAGCTTCTTGTTGGCTCCCTTAATCGACTTTAGATGGAGACGCAAATCATCACTTATCTCCAGATCCATTGGAAGTTCGTCACCCTTCTCATGATCAGATTTCTCATGTTGTGAGCTCACCATCTATCGACATTTGGATCAAATGTGGCAAAAAATAATTGTATTGTGATCAACCATGCTCTAAATATCACTTGACGCGAACTTCGATAGATAATCAACGACTCGGATAATTTTCCAATCTTTCACGGCACAATGTCACTTGAAACAACGTGGTGCTCGCGATCTTATAGATGTAATCACCACAAAAACAACAAACACACCCCAAAAAGAAAGTACATGGATGATCTTTAAAAATATCAAACAACAAATTAGAGCCAGATGGCTCCAATCTCCTCGCCAAAAACCCACAAAGTAATCAACTTCTCAACTTAGCTGTGGTTGGGTGGTTATGTGGATAGTGGTATCCCCAGCCCATTAAGTTTTAAGTCCTGATGCTCGCATTTATCCTGGATTTATTTCAAAATTTTCTGCGATGTGCATTCAGTGAGGAAGGCGTTCCCGTCGACTACGAGACACCTATAGTGACTTCATAAAATCTCAAGATGATATGCCGGCTCAATCTCTCGGAGGTGCTCATAAGGGTAAGGTGTACGTGTGTGCATTCATAAAGATGAGTTTATGCACGTATATACGAGTGTTTGCGTCTTTACTGTGTTAAAGAAAAACTTATCTAACTCGTACGGGGCTGCCTCCCTTTTATACTGTGCACGTAGGCACATGATACAAGGGCTCATCCTGACTCGATCCTGAGTTGGTTTCCAAACCAACTTAAACAAAAGGACTTTCTCTCTCCTATCTTAATTAATTAACTAATTAAAAATCAAGCAAACTGATTACTTTTTTTGGCGGCTAAAACATTTGTATTACTCTACTCATAAGGTTCATACAATCAGTCACAGCTAGCTCCACAGCAACTGGAGGCTCCGGACCTATCCAGGTCATGGTTTTGCCTTCTAAACGAGCCAACTTAGCTAAACTATCACTAACCTTATTTTAAGTATGATTAACATGAATGATACAAGAATTACGGAGAGACATAAGATATCTAATTTCCTTAACGAGCGAAGAGTAGATCGATCTGTCCACCTCCTTAGACTGGGTCAACTTAACTGCAACAATAGAATCCATCTCAATTTTGATTGGTAGGTCACTCCTATGGAGAGCAAACAACAAGCCTTCCATGCAAGTGCATAATTCAGCTTTAAGGACATTACGACACGAGAAAAGTTGCCTGCAGGCTGAGAAAATAATAGAACCCTTGTCATCTCTCAATACCATACCAACACCTGTTGTACCATCATCAGCATATGACCCATCAGTACTCAACTTCACCCAACTAGCATCAGGTGCGCACCACTTGGGACCATCAACACTCATTATCGCATGTCGCTGACAACGAGTATTATCATATGTGACAATAGACTTTCCTTTTGGAAGATCAGAGGAGAGGTATGTTTAATTCTAATAAGTGAATCAAAGTAACTCATCAAAAAACGTTTGGAAGCTTCCATGAGTGGTGGAGGTTATGGTGGACCATCTCGTTCCTAATATGACAAGAACGCCACAACATCATCAGTAGCATAGACCTCTCAACATTATGCAATGGTTCAAGGGCTTGCAGTAACCATTCTTTACCTGAATTTTGAATGGAATTAATATCTTGTAGGGTCCAAACTTCAGCCATAGTGCTCCAAAGAACTCGAGAAAAGGTACAACGACACAGCGAATGAAAACAGTCTTCTGTTTCAGCGGCACAAACCAGGCATATATCATCATGTTCGAGGCCCCGAATGAACTTATTTCACCATGTGGATAAAGAATCCATGGCAGCACTCCAAGCAAAATTACGTACTGTAGGAGGCACATCACAAGACCAAATAAACTGCCAACATGATCGTCGCCCATTGGGTCTAGAACTAGGCCCCGTCGCCGAGCTTCTGTGTGCTTCATCAAAACCAAATTGGTAGGCACTTTTTACTGAAAATATATCCTACATACCAGGGCCCCATGCCGACGTGTCATCCTCAAACCGTGGTGATGCCCAGATCTTCATGATCTCAGTAATATCAGCCGGCATAAAATAATTCTGCAGCAACCCATAGTTCCATGAACCATTCTCATTTAACAAATCTGAGACATACCAAATTCTGCATCTTCCTTGCAGTGTGATGGGTTTATAGGAGAAGGGCCGCGGAATCCAATTATCACACCAGACCCAAATACTCCTACCATTTCCCACCCTCTAAATCAGGCCTTTCTTCAGAAGATCGAGACCATAACTAATAGCCTGCCATGACGATGATGCATTACCAGAAAAAATGGTATCCTCAAGGTTACCATCAGGGTAGTATCTGGCCTTCAATACTTGTGCACACATACTATATGGCTTAGAGATTAATCTCCAGGCTTGTCTAGCCAGCAAAGCTTGATTAAAAATACGAAAATCATGAAAACCTGCACCTCCTTATTTTTTGGTTGCAACAGTTCATCCCAAGCTCGCCAATGTACTTTTTTTTTGCCCTTCTCAAACCCCCAATAAAATCCTCTAACCATCCTTGTTAGTTCATCGCATACTGAAAAAAGGTAACTTAAATACCCCCATGATGTATGTGGGTAAAGCCTGAGCAACGGACATAATGAGATTCTCCCTCCCAAGATGAGCGAGAAGACCATCACCCACCGTATCAATCGTTTAGTTAATCTCATCTAGAGGTTTTGAAAACGCCTTTGGACATGCGACCATCAGGGGTAGGTAGACCAAGATACTTCTCTTAGAAGACCAAACTCGTAACATTAAGCACCCCTCTAACATCCTCTTGAGTAGCTATAGGACAGGCAGCCCCAAAAAGTATGGAACACTCGTTGAAATTCAGCCTCTGCCCTGTTGCCATACCATATACATCCAAAGCCATCTTAACTTTTTCAGCCTGAACAAGTGAAGCCTAAAAAATAGCAATGTGTCATCCGCAAACAATAGGTGTGAGATACATGGGGCTCTTCTACACACCTTCACCGGAGATATATCACGAGAAGGCACATAATACTTGAGAATAGCAAATAAGCCATCAGCCACAAAAAGGAATAAAAAGGGAGAAAGAGAGGATCGCCCTGCCGAAGCCCACATGATGGTGCAAATGAATCCAAGAGGGTCCCATTTAAATTGACAGAATATATCACTGATGTGACACAACATTATCCAGTCCACCCACCAAGGAAAAAACCCAACTTTTGCATCACCTGCTTCAAGAACTTCCAATCCACCCTATCATATGCCTTAGATAAATCCAGCTTATATGCACAAAAGCTTTTTGTTGGGTCCTTTCTTACTTGATGTGATGGATACACTCAAAGGCCACCATGGCATTATCTATGACCATACGGCCCGGAATAAAAGCACTATGTTCCGGAGTTATAAAATCATCTAAAAGAGCACACAGTCGAAGATTATCCTCCTCTGAAACTTTAGCCTCAAGTAGATCAAGTACCACGGAAGCATCAAGGTTAGGATATGCCAAGTAGATACCTTTGAAATACTCATTGGCCAAAGTCAGCATATCATCAAATTTTGAATGAACCACTCCAATACTATCTATTAGTTCACGAATTTTATTCTTACGAGTGCACTAAACAGCCTTGCTCTGGAAATATTTAGTGTTTCTGTCACCCTCTTTCAACCATGATATTCTTGATCTTTGCATCCACATCATGTCTTCTTGATAAATCGATTCATTTATCTTGTCTGTGATCCTTATTATCTCCATCCTATCAGCATTCATACTCATCAACTCCTCAAGTTGTGATCAAGACTTGGCTAACTCTCTTGAAATATTACCAAATTTCTTATTGCTCCAAGTACTGAGAGTAGCCAACGTCATATGTAAAGCTTTTTGGGGCTTTTCTAGGTTGTCCACATCACCAACCGAATCTCAAGCCTCCTTTATTACCTCCGGCAACGCCAAATCCCTTTCCTAGAAGACCTCATAGCGCCTTGCCTTAGGGCCCGGCTGTCCCGAGTCCGGCGCACCCTTCAACACCAACGCTACATGGTCGGAACACGGCGACACCACATGCTGAACAGAATAGAGCGGAAACAAATTACGCCAATCATTAGTAGTCGTTGCCCTATCTAGGCGAACTTTGACATTGCTCACACCAGCCCTTAAGTTATCATATGTGAATGGTATTCCTAAGAAGCTGAGGTCAATAAGTTCACAAACTTCAAGTGTGTCTTTTTTCGATAAAGGGCGCTTTATTACTTAAAAGGTTTAAGCATTACACTCGGCCTCTGCATAACTGGGATGCACACAGCCATAACCAAGTCCAAGTTCCAAAAAGAAATTGAAAAAGGCGGAATACAAGTAATCATGTTGAGACTGTATAACGCCTTAGATGTTGAAGGGCCAATCCGAAGATCATGCTGCCATCCATGTCGGGTAAAAGTATCCCTCGCCGTGGCCTCCAAGCGTGTACACACCTCCGTAAATAGGTCTCGATTTTCCACACGTTGTAGCAACGACCATAAACAGAGCGTACCGGTACATCTGTAGATAACCTGCAGTAGAGATGAACTTTTATCGTTAAAAACCTTATCATTTCTACATAGCCAGAGCGACCAAATCACGGCAAGCGCTCCCACCCTAAGAAGAATTCTAAACTTGTTATTGATCCCATGTAACCAGTTGCCAAAAATATTAGCAACACTACATGAAGGATACAAGTCAGAAGCTACTTGGATGACCGACCATATACAACGAGCCAATTTGCATTGAAAGAACAAGTGTTTTATGATCTTATCATGGTGACAAAAACCACATTCGCGCTTCCATGCCAATTCCTCTTAATAAGGTTATCTTTGGTAAGAATGACTCCTCGACGAAGATATCACGCAAAGATTTTATTCTTGAGTGGTATCTTCATCTTCCAAATCATTTTATTATTATCAGCTGGCACATATGACTGTATCAACGCTCTATACATGAACTCCACCGAGAAATTACCACTCGCGTGCAGGTTCCAACGAAATATATTGGTCCCTTGTGACAATTATTTGTGTTCAAGTGTGTCTTTGAACGCAATTATTTGTGGCTCCAGCCTTGGAGTAGCGGAAAGATGTTTGAAATCCCATAGGGAGTCGTTGAAGTCTCCAAATACAAGCCATGGCCAATCACTTACATTCTTTAAACTTTGAAACTTGGCCCACATTAAATGCCGGTTCTCAACACATGGTTCACCATAAATGACCAATGCATCAATGAAACGATCCTCCTTGCCCAATATATCTACAACAAACGATTCATGTCAGAAAAGTGCAAGACCACCACTCATGCCATTACTATCCACTTCCGCAAAACCCTGCAAACCGAGACGCGCATGAATTCTTCTCATCTTCGTTGCTTGCTGCCTAGTCTCACAAAGAAAAACCAACATGGGGGAATGCGACTGAGAGTTATCCACTTCCGCAAAACCCTGCAAACCGAGACGCGCATGAATTCTTCTCATCTTCGTTGCTTGCTGCCTAGTCTCACAAAGAAAAACCAACATGGGGGAATGCGACTGAGAGATAGTCGCAATTTCTTGAACTGTCCGGGTCCCACCCCCCTCCCCTCGGGGCAGTTCCAACTAATTAGATTCATTGGTCCCGACGGAGCCCCACCTGGGAGCCCGCCGATATTGACATATTTTGGTAAAATTTTGACCACTTATACCCGAGGAACTCTCTTTGGATCCGGTTTAGCAGAAGGGCTGGGAGGCAACCCATCAGATCCCAACAAAGCAAGTTGATGCGAGGCACCATCTCTCTTCCTACTAGCATCTGTATCATCCACCACCCCCGGCTGTACATTGTTTTTATCTACATCCATAGCAGGAAGAGCCACCGAAGCATCACCTCCACCAGAAACAGCCGGGCCAAAACCTCCCACCTCCTCTCATACTCCAGGTGGCACGCAGCTCCTTAAAGACCAACTTGGAAGCCTCATGAACACCATCACAGTTGTTCCATTTTCCCTCTTCTTCTTCTCCTTCGTCGTCATCTGAATGTTGATGTCTGCAACGCTCTTGGATCTTGCCGTGGATGACACTACTAAAGATTCTGGTTTCCACAACTTTGTGATGATGCAAGCGAAAGAGTATAAATGTTCATTTTCTTCAGATGACTTGGAACAGTCCAAAGATGCACAGCATGTACAACTCTACAGTCTACTATTGGAAGATCGTAGTTATTACATCGCAATGTATAAAAAAAAACAAGTTGTGACTCGAGCCATTCCTGGAAAATATATTAGATTATCATACAGGTTCAGACACAAGCAGGGTAACCAGCAGAGATAGAAAGAATCGCAAATAAACCAATCACGGAAACTAATTAAACGATTGCATTCATCCTTGTATATATGCCAACTGATAAATCCAGTGGCACCAGCACTATGTATCCTTGCCAACACAAGAAAGAATGCACAAGTAGGCATCTCTGCTTCGTCACTGTATTGATAGGTAGGCAGCAGCCCCAACTCAACATTAACCTAGCAAAATCTGTTGAATTTCTGCATGTGAGATCTATTGGCTTGTATTGCCATCAGCAGCAGAACAACTCATGTCTCCTTTGGTTTGTAGGAATTTCATAGGATTTCTATAGGATAGGATTTGCAAAGGAAAATTTCCTTTGAAGCCCTTTGGTTTGTAAGAATGGATTCCTATTCCTACGTAGGATAGGAATCAATCATTCACATCTTGGAGAGAAAAAAACATTAGCTAAGACTCAATGGAAAAATTCCTATCCTATGCATCAAATGACATCTCTCTCTATAAGAATTGAGATGCATGTCATCTCACTTCCTATGATTTTCCTATTCCTATAACATTCCTACCCTATGAACCAAAGGAGGCCTCAACTTAACCCAGCCTTGTTTAAGTGACTAACAATATAAATGTGAAAAGTAAGATATTTTCATCATCCACATTGCTGTAAACAAAACGGCAAGCCACCAAAGAGACATGTCCAAACAAGTGCAATAATTTTGTCTTCCAGAACATACAAAAAAGATCAACTGATACCATGCCCATGTTCAAATTTTGAAAACACAATTACGAAGTTTTAATGTGATCACAGAATATTCACTCGTATACCAGCCAACAGAAGAAGAATGCACAAGTATATGCTATGCCTACCCCAACTTCATCGGTGCATCTACTCTACCACTAAACTCAGCAACACTCTCATTCAACGGCAGCAGGCCAACTCAACTTTAATCCGGTGGAATCTGTTGACTTGAACTCTGATTAGCAGGATCTTCTCTCTAGGAAGTCTGTTGAATTGAACTCTGATCACCAGGATGTTCTCTCTGGGAAGCCTGATGACTTGAACTCTGATCACCAGGATGTTCTATCTAGGAAGCCTGATGACTTGAACTCTCAGAAGATGTTGCGCATGGGTAGATGATGTCGTAGTGATTACCATTGTACAGCAGGGTCACAGCCGGACGGGGAACTCCAGGATCAGTGTAGATATCTTGAGTATATCGTCCTTGGAATGTTTCCACTATGAGGATTACCTCAAGCGCGCTGGCCAAGGCCCTCATCATAAGATACTCCGAGTCCACACCAGCTGGAGTGACACGCCGAAAGCACCACTGCTTGTACAAAAGTCAGGTAAAATGAGTGCCGTGTATCCAACAATGGATGCACTGGAAATTCAGCACGAGTTAATGTAAGGTAAGGGATGCTGATACTGACAACTTTCAGACTGCAATCTCCTCTGGCGACCACTGGTATAAGCGGTACATACTCCTTGCTGTGCGAGCATATCTGGATAGCTACTAGTAATCTGAGGAAAGCAAAAACTAACCAATAAAATGCGTCAGAAACATGAATTATGATGAACAGAAGGAAATGTAAGTTCAAGGGTGTTTTTTCTCACTGTCTAGCGTCTTATCATACGTGCTGAAGAACTTGAGAAGTTCCTCTTTACGGCAACTAAAAATGGCATATATTATGTCAGTGAGATGGAATGCATTCATCTACAATACTTTGATGGAATTGCAGAAAACCAAGAGAATCAAAAACCTGCTAGTTGATTCCATCTTCTTCCATCTCATTACTTTCTCAAGCAGCTTCTTAAATGCCTGAAAGAATCAGCGACTCAATTATTCACAGTTGAAAATCATACCATTACAAATAATACATACAGAATACTGATCAATAGCAGGATATAAAAGAACACAGCTAAGACAACTCCCTGAGAAGCTTCAGTCATTACACATATAGTAGGATATAAAAGAACACAGCATAGTAACAGAACAGTGAGGTGGCTGTACAATAATAACCAGCAGGTGTGCATTGTTGCAGTGCTCAGACAAGCATACAATTATGTTATTTCCCCGTTATATTGCCGTTGTTCCATTGCAAGTAAATTTCTCTTAAGGTCGTTGTTACAATCGGGTTGTTAACTTCACAATAAGCTTCAAATTTGAGTTTGTGCCAACATTGTGTAAAACTGTGACGGCATGCCACTACTGTTAAGCAATTGTGCATCTCCTGCAGATGACAAACAAAGATAGTGAGATGCCAGATGCTGCTTGAAGTGTACTTTGTAACCTGAAGAGAATCATCATCCCTTGCAATTACAAGCATGTTTATCCAAGAAAGAACGAATATGGAGAAGGCGAGAACTTACTCTGCTGCTCCTGGAAAACTTAGAGTTCCATCCAAGATCTGCATGTC
This sequence comes from Thinopyrum elongatum, assembly GCA_011799875.1. Taxonomy (NCBI): domain Eukaryota; kingdom Viridiplantae; phylum Streptophyta; class Magnoliopsida; order Poales; family Poaceae; genus Thinopyrum; species Thinopyrum elongatum. The sequence continues at coordinate 28,621 of JAAAXO010000168.1, read as the reverse complement.
GCGCAGACGCTTTTTCAACAACATCAAAGAGACGGCGTTCCTCATCTGTGTCTGGCCTATCAAGAACTTGCTCCTGTTGTACATTCGCATAAACAGAGAAAGTTAAATAACTAAACCTACATCATATGCTAAGAAAAAGAGAGGAGGGCAATTACTAGGTAGGAAAATATGAAGCTCCTGTAGAAACACTCCCCATCTCCAATCACCGGTCTAAATTCCGAACAGGCATTAAGACTGTTCATCCCATTAGAACAAACCGTATAACGATTCATTACTTCGGTGATGGGTTGTGTCTGCAACAACCACACAAATACAAGGATTCAAATTACAGAGTAGAACATGGAAACAACATATCTAAATATGTGATGGAAAGTTTGTTTTTATTCCAGTTTTCGGTTTTTGAAACAACTATCATATATAAACCCATCATTGATATTGATCTGTTGCTGTTCAGTAAGAAAAGAAGAAGATATATGTTAATGTCTGATAAACTCAACAACAGTACAAGTATGATTCAGCTTCCATCAAACTATCACAAGAAAGAGTTAACATACAATTTAGTATCCATAAAAGAGAAAATAATCCTTCTGAGCAGTTCATCGTACAGGAACCACGAATCAAAGTATCTTGTGATCTAGGACTTTCATCCTCATATTTCACGCACTTAAAATTTGAACATCACATTAATGGAGACAAACCTGGTGCTGCACATGTTCCGAACATATTTGCCTTCCTTCTCTACAAAAAATCTATTGGACAAGCAATGAAGAAAACAAAGTTAAAGTCCATACATCCTGCCAGTCTTACAATTGTAAAGAATCAACATGCCGAGCATTTTCCTTTTCCCAGTCAAAAAAAAAAAACAATAATGTAATAGCAAGACCACAAACGTTCAAGTCCAAAGCTCTTTATTTTTGGCAACTATTTAAATGTAATTATATTCTGAGGCTTCTGCATGTAAATGGCAAGTGATGTACAGAAATTATGTTTGGTTATGCAGTCTCGAACTAATGTCTAGACTAAATCTTCTGATAGCAATATCTGTTTACAAAGGAGGATCGTACATTCGACTTCAGGCCCTGTTACAAAAATATTGCAGTAATCAGGACATGACCTCCTGATTTCCACAAATTTTACAGAGCAATTTCAACAAGATAGCCATGCGCTTCAAAATACGATGCCAGATTTCGGAAAGACCCACAGGCAACAAGGACGTGTGTACTGCTATCAACATTTGCCCAAGATTCCTCCTCTAGGATGCCACATGATGCTCTAACCAAGATTCCTTGCCTTGATTAAACTAACAGGTCCAGAATTAACATGAACAAACAGAAATCAAGAATCCCAATTCCAGTTTCTATGCACATAAAATAGTTAAGTACAAGAATGCTCATATGGTCATACCACCGAAGAATCACAAGTGCGAAGATTAAACAAGATTGAGGTCATACCTTGTTCTTGAGCCAACTCCAGGGCGATTTCCCCTTTTCAGACCTGGGTCTCACCTTGACTTGTCGTAGTTTCTCCTACTCCAGAGTTAGCATCAGGATTCACACATTTTGTATTAGCAAGGTGAAAGGACTAACAGGATTGAAAAATGTGGAGGTGTCCAAATCCTCTATACTATTGCCGATTTTTATATGAACTGAGTTTCGACTTTCGAGGCTTCGTAGTCAGATTCAAACTTTCAGGTAACAAATGACCAAAGGCCCAAACTTCTCGACCAAACTCCAGGGTGGATTTAGAGATCAAAGGCTTTTGCATAAAAGTGGCCGAGGATCTAGATAATGTACGTCAAGTTAAGTAATTCAGTGCAAGCATTCAGATTAACTTCTCCTATAATACAATTCATTTATACTGAAAACTGATTCATTTTAGCTTCAGGATTTCTTGCCAAAGTATCGCAGCAACTACTGCCACGACATGATCCTCATATGTCATATCTGCCCACATTTTCCACTTGCAGCAACATATCTCATCACACTGAGTAGAAGAATCAATTAGCACAAGACTGGAGACCTAAATCTTGAACAGTTTTGAATAATCACAACAAGACCCTCGTTCGTCTCTAAATTCATACTGCACCGCAAGAAATCCGAGTCATAATCATGAAATACCTAATCAAACTGTCCCCAACATTTGCCCAAGATCATGCTCTATCAAGCCCAGCTAATCATTTTACACTGGGTTTCATCAGACTATCTCTAGAGCTTTCATCAATGTAGTTCTTAGGATGAGTTAAATTTATAATGCCGCAATAGTCCACAAAGCACCAACGCTGTATGTTAAAAAGCCACAATCGGAAGCAATAACTATCAGCAAATAAAGGAACAGACTAGTTGCAGTAACTAACTTGTATTACTCTAAATCATCCACAAGATTTTAACAAATTTAAGAGATCACAGTTCCACACCCCGTACAAGAAAATGGTCGCAGTTCCATACTCCAAATCACAAGCGAGCAAGCAAGAAGACCAGATTCAGGCTATACCTTTTCCTTTCTCGGGAGCGCGTCTTTGGCGTGCGACGATTCCACCTGCTCGAGAAGAAACCAAGAAACGCTCAAGAATGCACTCCAAGAAACTCCAGAGACAACATCGCGAACGCCCATCACTTGCTCCTCCTCTACTCTAGGATGCCACATGATGCTCTAACCAAGATTCCTTGCCTTGATTAAACTAACAGTCCAAATTAACATGAACAAACAGAAATCAAGAATCCTAATTCCAGTTTCTACGCACATAAAATAGGTAAGTACAAGAACTCATATGGTCATACCACCCAGAATCACAAGTGCGAAGATTAAACAAGATTCAGGCCATACCTTGTTCTTGAACAGACTCCAGAACGATTTCCCCTTTACTTGCGGTAGTTTGTCCTGCTTGGGTCTCACCTTTACCCCAACCTGTACTTGTGATAGTTTCTCCTGCTCCGCAGAATTAGCATCAAGATCACACATTTCGGATTAGCAAAGGTGAAAGGGCTAACAAGATTGCAATGTTGAGTCATCCAAATCCTTTCTACTCTTGCCAATTATTCATATGAATCGAGTTTTGAGGCTTCGGAGCCAGTTTCAGCCTTTCAGGCAACAGATGACAAAAGGCAAAAGCATAGAGCCAAGGATCCAGATAATGTAATCCCGAGCAAACATTCAGCTTAACTTCCCCTGTAACGACATTCATCTACACTGGAAACTGATACATTTTGGCATCAAGATTTCTTACCAAAATATGACAGCAACCACTGCCAAGACATGATCCTCATATTTCCCCACATTTTTCACTTGCAGCAAAAGTGCAAAACATGCTATCATACCAAACCAAATAGAAGAATCAATTAGCACAAGCCTGGACGCCTAAATCTTGAACACTTGCGAATAATCACAACAAGATCCTTGCCTACCTCTAAATTTCATAACGCACCGCAAGAAGAACTCAGTAATAATCAGGAAATGCCTAATCGCCAAACTGTCCCCAACATTTGCCCGAGATTTCGTTTCTACTGCTAAATCATCCCCAACCCCAAGATTTTAACAGACTAGAGAAAGCAATTCCGAGCAAGCAAGAAGAGCAGATTCATGCCATACCTGTTCCTTCCTATACATCGCCTCTTCCGAGTTGTACTGCTCAACAGGAAACCAAGAAATGCTCAAGAGCGCACTCCAGACTTCCAGAGACAGAGACTCCAAGAACTCCAAGAAACAAGAGCACGTCGCAGAGGCCCTCGCCTGCTGTTCCCGTCGCCTGTTCGCCTCCTCGTCGGCCGCCTGCTCGATCACCATCTGCTCGAACACCGTGTTGGGGTCGAACGGCTGCGCCATCTGGTCGAACACCAGCTCCTTGCCGACGGCCGCCTGCTCTCGCTCGATAAACCGCTGCCTGGGCAGCAGCTTGGGGTCCAACGGATGCGCCGCCGCGTTGGGCACCTCCCTCGTCTCCGCCACCACGGGGTGGCTCCACCTCACCCGCGCCTTCCTGGCGCCCGCCTTGCTCGACTCCCCGACCCCGTCTCTGAATGCCGCGGCGTAGTCGCGGGAGCGGGTGGAGGAGCTGCTGCTGCTGCTGCCCGCGGGGCTCAGAGGAGGAGGAATGTCCCTGGGCAGCAGCGGCTCCTTGCCCTTCCGGGGGTCCACCACCGTGGCGGGGCTCGACCCATCGGCGCCGCTTCCGGCCTGCTCGAGGTGGAGGGGCGTCGCGCGGGGAGGCGGCGGCGCGGCAGCGCTCGGGGCCCCATCCCCATTGGAGGAGGCGTTGGAGTTGGAGCCCCCATGGGCCGTTTCTTGGATGCGGTCGTCCTCGACCGCTTCTGCTGCTCCTGAACCTGAACCTGAACCGGGTGCCTCCATCGCGGTCGCGGCGGGAGGACTCGCGTGGCAATTCGCTAACTCGCGAGGGCGTGGAGAAGAAACGTGTGGAGGGTGCGGGGTGGAAAAGGGGAGAAGGTTTGACGGCTATTTATTTGGAAACTCTGACGGCGGTTTGGTCCTTGGAAGTTTTCTTTTCTGCAAACAAGTCCACATTGAACCACGTATTAGTAGTAAACGATAGGCGCACACAGGTCCCATGAAAAATAAAATGCGTTAAAATAAGAAAAATCTCTACTCCTAATGTCTCAGTTGGTAGAATAGCCTTCATGGTTTTTTCGTCCCACCACTTTCGTCCGGTTTTTTCGACCGGTTATTTTTCGTCCCCCCTCCCACCATCTCTCTCGTTAATTTTCTTCTTCTTCGCAATTAAAACCGAATCGCGTCCGATCCTCTTTCCATTTATTCGTGCTTGCTTTGGCAGATGTCGATTGAATTCAATCATATAAATATTTGGTATCTAAGAATTCGGAAATAATACCATATACATGAGATCACCTTCCAAATAGATCACCTCTCTCTTCGATTTATTTTTCCCACCGATCCCTTCCATACTTAGCTCCTTCGATCCCGCGCTAGGCGCGCTTATTTGACATTTCCTTTTCCCTAACCCGACGGACGCTATGCACACCTCCATCACCTCGTCCCTTGCAAACCCTAGCCGCCGCACCAACTCCACCCCACGGTCGACCATCGCGTCGCTTCCCTCTGCTGCGCTGGTCCTCCGTCGCCGCCAAATTAGGGATCGGCCTTCGGCTAGGTTAGGCGGGATGGGCGGTCTGGGGTTTCTACTCCCTTCCAATCGCGTGCGCAACCCGGAGTTGTAGTCGTGCTCTTCCCCAAGGGCGTCCAGCGGGTGCGTGGTGCCGTGCAACACTGCGGTTGGGGCAACCGTCGGGACCCCTCCCTTGTCGTGCACCTCGCCAGATAGACAGAGAGGGGAGGCCGCCCCTGCTTCGAGCTCTGGAAGGCACTCAACTAACTGCCCCATCGTCGCTGGCATCTGATGTCGTCGGCAGTGTCACCAAGGAAGTGGCTGGCGCCCAACCTGACCGCTCACCTCAGCCTCGCCGACCACCAGCCGATGCCTCATGCCCGCTGCTTGATCTTGGGTCACCGTCGACTTAGTCGCCGATCACACGGGCGCCGCGGCTCCACCCTGTGGTGGTATGTCTCTCTTCCTCTCTCCGCCAAATCTTACATCTCTGTTTGTGTTTGCATTGTGTGCGTGTGTGCTCTGCGTGAGTATTGTGATGGGCGTGCTCTGTGTGTGGCTTCCTAGCGTGTGTGCGTGCGTGATCTCCACCGATTGATGCTTGTATGAACTCATTATGTGTGCGTGCGTGTTGCTTGCTGCTTGCTGGGTGCCGATGGATGCTTGTTGCGTGTGCGTGCCTGTGTGTGGTGTTTGCTGGATCAAGCAACAACTATACATGTTGTTTTCTAATTTTGGTGCCTGAATATATATGGCTTATGTGGATGTATATAACCAAGAAAGCCGAAGAGACAAAAATACATATTAGTATGCAATAGTTAATTTCTTGATCTTGTACTGATTACACACAATTTCAATCCATTGCTTGGTCATGTGCTTCTTTTTCCCTTGGTTGATTATGGACTACATCATTAACTTCTAAATTACAAACTGGATACCATCTTCAACATAAGATCCCGTGTTCAAATTTATAAGTTGTTCATATTTTGTTCAATCCTTCCATCATTAACTAGCATTTATCGATGGAACATTTTACGATCTCCATTCCATTTGCTTACAGGCTTGGTTCCGTGCCACTTTATTTCTTAGAAGCTACAGTCTCGCTAATAAGGCGTACTCCTTTTTTTAATTAGCAGCATAATTTTTTGTCCATCATGTTGTGCAAAAAATTAGCAAGCAAATTGATGGTGGGAGTCTTGGCTATGCCGGCAACGCCTCCAACGTGGTGGCGGTCATGGCGGATGCCACCATGTGAGCTTCAGCTCATCGGCGTTGCAGCGTGGAGTGGTTTCCTTCGCAGTTTAGGTCTGAGCAGTTGCTGCACTATAGTCATATGCATCTCTTCTGTCTTTTTAGATACATCATTCATATAGGAGCAAGCTGGAATTGTTACATTGAATAGTAGCGTGCAGATTTAATAGGCCATGAGGATTAGAACTAACAGTGAGCCTTCAAGTTTTAAAAGGTAAATAAAAGTAATATGTTGACAAAGCGACACCATGCTATGATATTTAACAATAATCTGCTGATTAAATATGCCATGCTCATTAGTAAAAGCATTGAGCAAAGCAGTCCTATTATAAACTATTTGGAATTGCAATTCATATGTTGCCCTTTTTATATGGTTTTCTGGTCCAGATTACATGTGCAGGTGCAGTTGAGTAATTTTGAGTCTAACGAATCTGGTCCAGCAACCGAAATTTATGCAAATCAAAAGGAAGACCTAGAGAAAACACAACCAAAAATTTAGTTTCTGTACCAGTTTATTTAGCTCCTCCCACGATGAAGATGAGTCCCCGTGTGATCGCGGTGTCATTCAAACATTCCCAAAGAGTGCCAGATATCCGTGTATAGAGTAGATGGACATCTACTTTCGCTTGTTCGTTGATTCCTTGATTCTGCTAGATATGATTCTTGATGCTCTGCTGCTGGTGGATTTTGAATAGTAAGATCTCCAGTTTATGTCTAATTTTTTTTATAACTATGTCGATTGTTTCTTGTACACAACAATTGTTAGTACTACTTGTTATATACATGCAAATAGATGAAGCCGGAGGTTCTTTTTCTGAATGATTATAAATCTGAGAGAATGACGTATTAGGTTGTGCAGGTTTCCCACTGATTTGTGTCCTTGAGGAAGACATTTTTTGCTTGCTTTTTACAATAACGAATTACACATTTCTTGCTTATGAACAGCTGATTGCATCTCTGCTTATTGCATGAACAATATATGTACTGGTAAAGCGGTGTCATAACCACGAATGCTGACACCGGCATCCGTGCACCCATGAGCCTCTTACCGTCGTGCCGCTTGGATCGGGGAGCATATGGGCGACACATGCAGGTGATGACAACGGATGTTTCCTCTCCCGTCGGCTGCCTCTGATTGTGGCACATGGTACTGAAATCAACACCAATCACCTCACCATGCCCCTTCCCCGGTAAATACCCAAGGTCCTCCCCGCTCCACTCCATTGGATGCACATTCTTGGCTTAGGCTTCCATGTTTTTCAGGGCTGCACCTTTTCCATGGTGGAGCAAACACTAGCATGATGGAAGATGAGGAATACGAGTTTTTGCACGTGACATATTCGATGAAATGTAGCGCAGGTACTATGTTCCCGTGTGTTTGGTTCTCCATATTGTAGTCTGTTTGTATGAGCGCATTTGTAATGCTGCTCACTAACCTATATTGGAGTCGTCATATTTATTTTATTTGTATGCTACCGACAGTGAAGTAAGGTCCCGCTACATCATCGAACTGTTGCAGTGCTGGGGTGTGAAATTGGACCCGATAGTGACTACAACGATTTCTTCTCCAAAGTAATTATCTAGATCACACTTTAGCCGCTCCAATCAACACCACCACATTCTGCATATCCATTCCAGTTGAGGCCTCATTGAAAGTCTAAAATGTTCTCTCTTGTATTTAGTTGTGCTTCCCTTTCATGTACCTTATGAGGTAGGTTTTTGTGTCATGGGAGCGTATTATATATGATTAGAAAATCTAGACCGCGGTTTTCATATGGAGCCAGTACTCTAGCTAATTGTTAAGGTAAATTGATCGCTTACTCTGCCTTGCAAAACTGACCATAGCTTCTTGTTGTAATATGTCGATTGTACCATTATAGCTTCAGTAGTTGCCATCCAAAATAAAATTAAAACATGATCAGTGTACACTAGTCATTAGCTTTCTATGATAGCAAAATTTTGAATTGTGCCATTTATTTTTAGATGTCATAGTTGTCATAGTAGAAGAATATGTTTCAGTGCTAATATGCTCATTCTCAAATTTCAGTTCATCTGCATGTACTCAAGTCATTGCCCTGCTTCAGAGCTGGTATTTCAAGCAACCGAAATATGGATTTTTGGCGAGCTGCACATGCTCTTGTTGAGTTGGTTCTTTGGCAAGTATGTCGCTTTTTATGTTTTTTTGTCAGATTTTGTTGTGATCGTCATTTAGAGGTGTACGGTTCATATCGGCTAGCTGGCAAAGCATCAGGTTTTTTATTTTCTTATCATTTGTGGGGTGACTCTTATGACTCCAGTACAAGGGTAATCGTACATAGGTGTCTTTAGTCTTTATGTTCCATGTATGCAACTGATGGTCTGCATCTCCTATTGCCACGGGAAAAATAAATAAAAAGGTGGCTCCATTGTTGTTTTTGGTGTAAGTTATCCTCTGCATTTGAAAGTGCCTTCAAGATGGTGTTGGCTGCTAGGAAGGGCCTATATATGGAGAGTGTTTAACCAAGATAAGAGGGCATGGTTTTGGTGAGGTTTAACTCGGCTCAAAATACATTTCTGGTTTGGTCTAGCATCCTTTCCTGTAAGGAGAATTTGCATGTGCACACTTTGGTGATTCATTTTCCTTAATTGTTCTCCTTTGCTTATAATCCAGATATCTCCGTGTTATGCTAGGGGCAGCAGTATTGAAGGACTTTGTGTTTTTCACTATCTCCCTTTTACCAGCAAGACTTTGATGAATTGACGCAGTTGTCTGATATTTTGGGATCGCTACTACAGGAGGAAACATTAGCCAGAAGGACTGATTGCTGTTCTCACAGCGGCGAGCCGTTATTCTTCAACGTATATTACAAGTTCATGTTTGAAGGTTTAGCTACCTTGCCCCTTTTCAATAGAATCTGTTTTAGTAGAGGGTTATGGTTTAAGCGAATTGAGATTGTTTTTATTTGTTCGAGGGACCTTCCAACCGTGTATATGGATTATGAGCATGAAAATGTAGAATCAAATATTTGTAATGTCAATAGTGAAATTATTTTGGAGTTGGAAAGTCAGATTTGCTTCTATTTATTTGGTATAATTTATGTGTCTATTTGTCATCTGATGAAATTGCATAATTGACACGCAGAAGCTATTGTTTCAAACTTAAGAAACACCAAAAATTAAGCATTGTCTAGCTTCATGCACTTGAAAAGTCAGTGACAGCAAAGCCGAGGTGGTGATCAAGCTGTTCGCTAGCATCAATAGATCATTGGTGCTTGGCCTACTGTTGGAAATCAACTTCTGTATTTTATCGCCTTCGGTTTTCATTAGGGATAACTAAGACTGCTGTCAAGCTTTATCTTTGTCGCGGTCTAAGACAAGAAGAAACAAACATTGGCATTACAATACATGCATCTTTAACTTCATCATTATTTATAAAAACAATAATTTAGTGCACTATCACCTCCTGCGATAGTTGAGAACCGTGTTACATGTCAATCATACATAGAACAGGATATCATCCGTCGCGGTACGTGATTGCCTTTTCAAAGAGACAGAAGAGGGAGAGGAAGGGCGAGAGAGAGAGAGAGAGAGAGAGAGAGAGAGGGAGGGGGGAGAGGGAGAGAGAATTGTGGATTTATGGTTTATCAGGCGAGAGCTTTATTCTTACAAATTATAATTACATGACCCATTCTCTTCTAATTGGAATTATTGGGGAGGGAAGTTGGAGATGATGGGTCCGGGGAGATGCAGCCGCTCCTAGCAGGGGCACCGCTATTCACGTGTGTGTTTGTTGCCACTTCTCACGTGTAGATGGGATTTATGACTTAGAGAGTATAGCATTAGTATGGGACCTTCATTTCTTGTTCAAATATTTTTATTTGTATGTTAGGATCATGATAGTTAATATAGAAAAATTGTAGAGTAGTTTTTTGTTATCTAGATGTTGTGTCGGGAAGTGTTAAGGGGCAATAAATTAAGAGGATTAATTATGTATGGACAAAGAAGATGATTGATGACAAGTTAAATCAATGGGAAAGAGCTGCTAGAGGGATGTGTGGTGTTTGTAAGAATAGAGAGTAAAAAGATGTTTGTATTTGTATTGTGATTAAATATTCCATGCAATGTGCTCGTTTGTGGAGAGGAAAATGGGCATTGTTTACAAATTCATTTGTTGGCCCGTGGCAACGCACGTACATTCTACTAGTAAATGTAGTTTCCATGACAGCATATTTTGTGGTAATGAATTTAGTGGCGAGTCACATGTAAATTCTATATATTACTTGAACAAATGATACTTATTAATCTACTAGCAAAAAGGCCCGTGCATTGCAACGGGAGAATATCACACACCTAGCCTTGATAATAATGCCTCAAGACCTTCCCTCCCAATGTCGTGAGCCCAGGAGAGGAGCTCATAGGTGATAAGAAACAATTGGATCACCAAGATGTGGCGGCATGTTGCGCGCTACACACATCTTGTTGACGGACAGGTCACATCGCTGAAAGAATAACGCTGAAAAGCCTATAATAAATCCGGGAAAATGTGACCATCCGTGTCAAGTCTAGGACTTGAATTTTGAGATTTTATGAAGTCACCACATGCGCCACGCAGTTGACGAGAACATCTCCTCACACTGAACGAACATCGCCGGAGTCTGAAATAAATCCAGGAATAATGCGAGCACCAATGTCAGGTCTAGGAGTTGAGCCCTGGTGGGTTGTGGATACCATTGTCCTCCTAACCATCCAACCACAGGTTGGTTCAGGACTTGAATCTTGTTTCGCAAGTTCCACCACGAAGAACCTAGCCATACGAAGAGAATGACATTTGCCTCGTCGATGCCCAGTCAGGTGTGTTTGCTTGGCGTGTGTCTACTAATTCTCTGGCCACTATGGAAAAAAAGAAGAAAATGACTTTGGAGAAGTCTGACATTTGCATGGTTTGCGGTGTGGAACGTGAGGACACCTTCCATGCACTCTGCAGGTGCCCCCGGCCGCGGGCGCTGTGGCTCGCCATGGCGGAGGAATGGGATATGCCGAAGCTGGACGACATCACCAACACGGGGCCGGACTGGTTGCTGCGCCTTCTCAATCGGTGTGACGAGCATGTCAGGCTGCCCCTCATCATGACTTTATGAAGTAGCTGGCACGTGAGGAATGAGATAACTCATGATAAGCCGGCTCTGCCAGTGGAAGCTTCACGAAGATTCTTATCTGGCTACATTGACACCATCCTCGGCATTCAGCAACATCCTACCGGTGACTTCATGAAGGGCAAAATGACGATTTCTCGCATGCATACTCGGAAGGCAAAGCTCTTACCAGCCCACGGTGCAAATCCTAGGCCCCCTTAAGCATGGAGGAAACCACCAAGTGGCTGGGCAAATCTCAATGTTGATGGTTCCTTCCTGCAGGTGGATGGTACAGGAGGTGCTGGGATGATTCTTCGTGACTCCGAGGGAACGATCATCTTCGCTTCTTGCAGGTACCTGCGGGTGTGCGACAGCGCACTAGAAGCGGAGCTGGAGGCGATCCGAGAAGGAATCCAGTTGACACTAGAATGGAGCACCTTACCATTCATAGATTGCACTACAGTGCTAGAGATGATCAGGAGCAACACCCAGGATAGATCTCCCACAGCGTCCCTTGTTAGTGAGATTAAAAGACTCCTAGGCCTGGGTAGGGAGCATGCATTATCACATGTTCGACGTGAACAGAATAAGACTAGCCACGTTCTATGTCAAATGGGAAGGGCAGGTCCTCGTACTGCTGTTTGGCTTAGGTTTGGGCCTCCTGAGATTGCTGACCTATACCAGGAAGAATGTAATGACTCCCCTTAATGAATGAAAAATATTTCCCTAGCAAAAAAAAGGTGATGCACTGACTTCATCGGACGGGTACATGTGCATGTTTCTATCATCTCGTGGTGGCCAGCAACAATGTGTCCAATTCCATAGGTTTATGACATGTTGGTACAGTGGTGACAGCCCACGGCATTTTGGCCTGGGAAAGAGCCATAGACCATGATGTTTCCCATGGAACACAAACACCATAATGGATGGCATACTAATAAAGGTCAGATCATGAATTTTTCTAAAGTGAGATCAAATCTGGCCAAACTTTGAAGAAAGGGTCGAAATAGTGATTTGGCTCACCAGCAGGAGCGTGCACCCGCTGGCCATAGCCTGGTCAATCACTTGTCTTCTCTCCTCGGTTGGTCACTCACGCACCGTGTCGGTCGTGTCGTCTTGTACTCTCGTCGCGCGCTCTGTATGGGAGCTATAAGGTACAGATTGTGCACAAGTTTGCTAAAATAGATATATGCTGGAATGGCTAGTCGACTGAAATTTCATTTGGGGTCAGTCGAATCAACATGAAGCGTTATATCAAAAATGAACGCACCAGATTATCTCTTCTACCTTGAACTGTTTCTTTCTGAAAACAGATTGTCTGCCCCCATCGCCATGCTGCCACCGGCCGGGCTGCCTGCTGCCGCTGCCCGCGGACGGCGGCGCTCCCGCCTACTATTTATTTGGAAACTCTGACGGCGGTTTGGTCGGTTCTTGGGAGTTTTCTTTTCTGCAAACAACTCCACGTTTAACCTCGTATTAGTAGTAAACGATAGGCGCACACAGGTCCCATGAAAAATAAAATGCGTTAAAATAAGAAAAATAAATGTAGTTTCCATGACAGCATATTTTTGTGGTAATGAATTTAGTGGTGAGTCACATGTAAATTCTATATATTATTTAAACAAATGATACTTATTAATCTACTAGCAAAAAGACCCGTGCATTGCAACGGGAGAATATCACACACCTAGCCTTGATAATAATGCTTCAAGCCCTTCCCTCCCAATGTCGTGAGCCCAGGAGAGGAGCTCATAGGTGCCGAGCAACAATTGGATCACCAAGGAAGATGTGGCGGCATGTCGCGCACTACACACATCTTGTACCTGTCCTCTGTAGAATGATGGTGTAATGCTCGCCCATCTGCTGCTACCGCCGCAACCAACCCACACATCTTCCGATTGCTAGCACGACCACCAAGTACAGGGAAGATGTGGAAAAAATTATTGCCCTCTTAATGGTCCACCAAGCACATCTTGTACAAATGCAACAAAAGTTTAGAGTAGCATCATAGGGAAATTTACTCTCCTTTCATGAACCCATATAAATATAAGCATGTATAAAAACAAAAACAAAAAGTGTTATAATTCATAAGTAAATATTAGGTAGTAGATCATATATGCAGTCATTCTATATGTGCGAATATATTAGCATGTTTGGCAGATACACTTGTACAGATATTGCCTTTGCCTTTTGGATCTTATATATAGTTGTATATGGGCGCATGAGTTGGCAAACAGTCCATCCTTTTAGGGCCTGTCTGAGACTGCTCCGCTTTATAAAAATCAGCTTTAGTCCACCAAATCCATTTTAGAGCAGTTTCATACAGAAGTTGTAGCACTACCAAAGAGAATGTTTGGCTTCCATCTTGCTCCAGCTTCAAGAATGGGAAAGTTGGTGGAAAGGATCTATTTGATTGGATGAGAGGGGATAAACGAAGGGGTATCCACTTGGGTGGCAGTGGTGGGTAATTTCCCCCCAACTCCAGATTCTAGAGTTTTTTGAAGCACCCCATGAAGAGCTTCATAAGAAACTAAGAGTTGTACCCCAGATTCTAGTTTTTTTGCGGAGCGGCATATCATGGAGCTACCCTGTTTGGCTTATATTTTCTAGAGCGGAGCTGAATTTTAAAGAGCAGAGCAGTCCCAAACAGACCCTTAGTATGTATTTTATTCATCCCATCAGTGTCCCTAAAAGTAATTTGAGACGTTTTTATTTAACTACTACTATAAAATACTATTGAAGTACACATATATGATTTCCATGGGTGATCTATCCTATGGATCCATGGAGGGAGGAGTTGCTGGGTTGTGCTCGGCCTCGACAGCCTGGACTCGGCCGTTGTTGTTGTTGTTGTTGCCGCGGCCTCGTCCTCGGCGCCGATTCTTCCCGATCCCTAGCGCCAAGCCAAGCGTGTGTTCCTGCTCCTCCTCTTCATTCCCCCGGCGCCGATTCTCGGCCATCGATTCCCTAGGCCATAGTGTGCGTCGATTCCCTAGGTCGCTCTTCGATTCAGCAAGAGCATCCCCATCAATTTCATCTGGTGGTGTTCCTTTGTTCTCCTGTGCCCCCCACGAGCCCCTTTTCTTTGTTCTTTCTATCACGTGCAGCCACACACCACCGAGGCCACATCTCACCCTGGTTTGTTTATTTTCGAGGCTGCTTGTTTTCCCGTATAATTCAGACCTATATAAATTGATGGTCTTTGGTGCAAAGGGACAGTGCGGGACTATATTTAATTGCATAGCTAATCAGTATCGTGTGTTTGAACCCCCGAACCATTAGCACCTATTTTTTGTGCGCACCTTGGCCCGGGTTGGCCCATGCGCGAAAATAAAAAACTGCAACCCACACGGAGACAGGTGACGGAACGTAGAGGAAGGATTAAGAATAAAAAAAAGTGATTCAAGGCATTCAGGTGGCGCCAAGTGCACCACATGTGAACCATCTTCTTTTTGCAGATGACAGCTTGCTCTTTTTCAGCGCTACCCCTGAGATGGCCAATCGAGTGGATGTTTTATTACAGAAGTATTGTGATGCTTCGGGCCAACGAATCAATAAAGATAAATCCTCTATATTTTTTAGCAAAGGGTGTTCTGATGTGCTGAGACAAGAAATCAAACAAGTGCTTGATGTTCAGAATGAAACGTTATCAGACAAGTACTTGGGACTCCCGTCAGATGTGGGAAGATCCAAGGAGGGTTCTTTCAAATACTTAAAAGATAGAATCTGGAAGCAAGTACAGGGTGTTAGCAGCCTAAGTCAAGACGAGGCAGCGAAACAGAGGCGAGGCAGAAATGCTGACATGGCAGCCGAATCAGCCGCCACGCGAGCCGATGACACACTGGGAGCCAATCAGGGAGGAAGGCACGTCACGGCAAGGCCACCTCGGATCGTGCAACCGAATCGAAGATACGTGGGCTCGGAGTGGAAGAATACTACTTAAAGACGAAGACGACGACAGGAAAGCCATCCAGGTTGGATCAGGCACGGCACGGACGGCTCCTCCTTCTCCCCCCTCAGGCTCTCTCCTCTGATCCCCTTTCTTGCTGCTCTTGTACTCGCCTCTTGTATCCAATTAGCTACTGAATAATCATATTTCCCTGAGATTGAGTGATCTCCCAACTAGTAACCTAACATCGTGGTATCAGATAGCCAACCACCACCCATCCCCGCCGCCGCACCACCGTCAAGCTGGACACGCGCCGTCGGAAACAAGCTCGGGAGCACCTACTCGCCACCATGGACCCAGAGCTACGCGCCTGCCTCGATCGATTGGACTCCAACGCCAACGAGCGCGCCGCCGCGGCCGACGCCAAGTCCAACGAACGCGCCGCCGCCGCCGACGCCAAGTCCAACTCCATCCTCAAGGCGCTCGATGCACAAACCGAGCGGATCGATGCGCTGGCCGCTTGGCGACCGGAACTCGAAGCCCGCTTCGCCAAGCTCGAGACAGCCGTCACCGCGCTGCAGGCTGCGTCCCCTGCAGCCGCGTCTTCCTCTGGTGGAACGCCGACGACGCCGCCCCTTTTCACGGCGCCAGGCGACCTCCATGGGCTAGCTAGCCACGGCGCGACACATCTCCCCGGAGGACCCCCGTCGGTGACCCCCGAGTCGCCGCCGGACCCTCCGGTCACGGGTACGGTCACCCTCTCTACTCCTGCGCTCTCTGCACCTCTACTCACAGCCATGGGGCAGCAGCCACCCACCATGGCGTTCCCGGTTTTCACCGGTGACAATCCCCAATTGTGGCGTACGCTCGCAGAGCAGTATTTTCAGATGTTTACAGTACACACTTCATACTGGGTGCCGATGGCCATACTCAATTTCTCCGGCACCGCAGCAATTTGGCTGCAATCAGTTCAGAGAAAATTGACAGGCATGGACTGGGAGTCCTTTGCAGCTCTGCTTTGCACTCACTTTGGTCGCGACAAGCACCAAATGCTTATTCGACAGTTCTACGCTATCAAGCAGAACTCGTCAGTGGCTGATTACATCGAACGATTTGAAACTTTGATGCATCATCTGATTTCTTACTCGGAACTGACACATCATTACTTCTTTCTGACACGCTTTGTCGAGGGACTCCGGCCGGACATCCGGGCGGTTGTTCTCATTCAGCGCCCGCAAGATCTGGACACGGCCTGTTCGTTGGCCCTTCTGCAAGAGGAAGTGGCTGAAGGTGAATCACAATTGCACAATTACAAGGGCAAGCATGCATCGAGCAGTTCGGCACATCGTCCACTGTCATTCAGCACACCAGCAGTGCAGCCTGTTTTTGGTCGCCCACCAGCTACAACACTGACAGCTGAGGATCGCAGAGGTACTGATGCATCACGAGCTAGTTCTGAGCAGAGCAAGATCAGCACTCTGCGAGCATTCCGACGAGCCAGAGGGCTTTGTTTCAAGTGTGGGGAGCGATGGGGCAAGGAACACACATGTCCTGCTACAGTGCAAATGCATATTGTAGAGGAGCTGCTTGACATGCTTGATACTGAAGAAGCAGCAGAGCAAAACCATCAAGATAACACCGAACAAGAGGAGGACAATCTGTGTACATTATCGAGGCAAGCTGTAGATGGTTCTCCAGATCCAGGTGTCATGCAAATTCAGGCATGGATCCAAGGTTCAGAAGTGCTATTACTGGTGGACTCGGGCAGTTCTTCTTCTTTTGTTGATGCTCGTTTGGCTACCAAATTGCAAGGACAGATGCCTCTTCTGAAACCATGCAGAGTAAAAGTAGCAGATGGTACAATTCTTCAGTGTTCTCAGTATATCCCTGACTGTCAGTGGGTTACGCAAGGACATGAATTCTGCACTGATTTCAAGGTCATTACATTGGGAGCTTATGATGCCATATTGGGCATGGATTGGTTGAAGAAACATAGTCCGATGCTCGTCGATTGGGAATCACAACACCTGGCCATTACTACTGCTCAAGGCCAAATTCAGTTGCAGGCTCTACCCTCACAACAGCAACAATGCTCGGCTATTTCTGCTCCTGAATTACTGAAAGCCTGCAAACAAGGTTCTGTAGCTTATGTGGTGCAGCTCAACGCTCTGACAGAGCATAAATCTTCTGATTTAGCAATACCACCTGATATCTTGCGAGTTTTGGAGCAGTTCACAGAAGTGTTCGAGGAACCCAGAGAGCTGCCACCCAGGCGTGCGTGCGATCACCGCATTCCATTGATTGCTGGCGCGCAACCGGTCAACCAGCGACCGTATCGGCACAAACCAGAACTGAAAGATGAGATAGAACGCCAAGTGCAGGAACTTCTCGACGCGGGTATCATTCAGCGCAGCTCAAGTCCATTCTCGTCTCCTGCCCTGCTAGTCAAAAAGAAAGATGGCACGTGGCGCCTTTGTGTGGATTACCGGCGTCTCAACTCCATGACTGTTATCAGCAAGTATCCCGTCCCCATAATAGATGAGCTCCTCGACGAACTGCGCGGAGCCAAGTGGTTTTCAAAACTCGACCTGCGTGCTGGTTACCATCAGATTCGACTAGCTGAAGGCGAGGAATATAAGACAGCATTTTAGACACATACCGGGCACTGGGAATTTCGTGTTATGTCTTTTGGGTTGGCAGCTGGACCAGCAACATTTTTGGGCGCAATGAGCACGACTCTGCAGCCTCTCCTGCGTGTGTGTGTCGTTGTCTTCTTTGATGACATTCTGGTCTTCAGTAAAACCTTACCTGACCATGTTCTGCATTTGACGCAAGTGCTGCAGCTCCTCAAGAGAGATCAATGGTATGTTAAACAGTCCAAGTGCTCGTTTGGTCAGCACCAAATTGCTTATCTTGGTCATGTCATCACAGCCGAAGGGGTAGCCACAGACCCGAGCAAGATAAGAACAATTGAGCAGTGGCCAACACCATCATCTGCAAAAGAAGTCAGGAGTTTCTTGGGTCTTGTAGGCTACTACCGTAAATTTGTCAAGCATTTTGGCATCGTTGCTCGGCCCCTGTTCAATTTGCTTAAGAAAAACCAACCATTCGTCTGGACTTCTGAAACAGATACTGCATTTCATCTACTTCAGCAAAACCTCATTTCTGCACCCGTTCTGCAACTGCCAGACTTCAACCAGCCCTTCACCATTGATACTGACGCATGTGAGTATGGTGTTGGTGCAGTACTGCAGCAAGGAGGTCACCCGATTGCCTACATGAGCAAACCTTTGGGCCCTAAAAATCGTGGTCTCTCAACCTATGAAAAGGAATGTATGGCTATCCTGATGGCGGTTGAGCAGTGGCGACCATATCTTCAAACTGGTGAATTTCTTATTCGTACAGATCAGAAAAGTTTGATACACTTGGATGATCAGAGACTCACAACTCCCTGGCAACAGAAAGCGTTTACGAAACTGCTCGGTCTACGGTACAAAATTTGTTACAGACAAGGATCAACTAACAATGCCGCTAATGCTCTGTCACGGCGACAGCATGTTACTGAATCTAGTGCAGCTATATCCATTTGTCAACCTGCCTGGCTAGAAGAAGTGATTTCTAGTTACACAACAAACCAACAAGTGCAGAAAATCTTCTCTGATTTAGCGGTTCGACCTGATCCCAAGCAACGATTCAGTACAGCAAATGGGATACTTTACTTCAGGAAGAGGATCTGGCTAGGGGGGGCACCTGAACTACAGCAGAAAATCATGCAGGCCTTTCATGACAGCTCAATTGGCGGCCACTCTGGGTTTCCAGTCACTTACAGGAGACTGCGACAGCTCTTCGCGTGGCCTAAAATGAAAGAACACATACGCCAGTACGTTCAGACATGCACTATTTGCCAGCAGGCCAAACCGGAGCGAGTCAAGTACCCCGGCCTGTTAGAACCTTTACCATTACCGGAAGGAGCTTGGCAAGTCGTGACCATGGACTTTATCGATGGATTGCCACAGTCGAACAAATTCAACTGCATTCTGGTGGTCGTTGACAAGTTTACTAAGTATGCCCATTTCCTCCCTCTGTCTCACCCTTTCACAGCTGTTAAGGTGGCACATTCCTATTTGGACAACGTGTACAAACTTCATGGATTACCAGCAGCTATCATTTCAGATCGCGATCCAGTGTTTACCAGCAAGTTCTGGCAGGAGCTTTTTCACACAATTGGAACTGAACTGAAGATGAGTACCCCCTACCATCCACAGACTGACGGCCAAACGGAGAGAGTTAATCAGTGTCTCGAAATCTTCTTGAGGTGTTTCATTCAGGCCTGCCCAAACAAGTGGAGCCAGTTCCTCTCCTTGGCAGAATTCTGGTACAATTCCAGTTACCACTCAGCTATCAAGACATCTCCTTTTGTTGCCCTCTACGGTCATGAACCCCGACATTGGGGAATTACAGCTGCTGCTACTTGCAAAACCCCGGTGTTGGCAGAATGGCTTGAAGAACGCAAACTGATGCAGCAAGTTTTGAAACAGCATCTTGATCGAGCCCGCAATATCACGAAGATTCAGGCTGACAAGAAGCGAACAGCGCGCACCTTCCAGCTCGGGGACTCTGTTTTTGTCAAACTGCAGCCATATGTGCAAACATCAGTTGAAAGGCGCGCCAATCACAAGTTCTCCTTCAGGTATTTTGGCCCTTTCAAGATTGTTCAGGTGGTCAATCCGGTTGCCTATAAGTTGGACTTGCCCGAGGGATCCAGGGTGCACCCCGTTTTTCATGTATCTCAGCTGCGGCAGGTCCTTACTCCTGGCACTGTTGCATCCAAGGTACTACCCCAGCCCTCTGAAACTGTTCTGACTCCGGTAGAAATCATATCCAACCGCTGGCGCCAAACTCCAACTGGGCGTCGGGAGCAGATTTTGGTCCACTGGTCAGATCCCTCTCTGCTGGACGCCACTTGGGAAGATGCTGCTCGCCTCAAAGATCGTTTCCCTGATCTACCGGCTTGGGGGCAAGCCGTTTCTCAAGGGGAAGGGGATGTTAGCAGCCTAAGTCAAGACGAGGCAGCGAAACAGAGGCGAGGCAGAAATGCTGACATGGCAGCCGAATCAGCCGCCACGCGAGCCGATGACACACTGGGAGCCAATCAGGGAGGAAGGCACGTCACGGCAAGGCCACCTCGGATCGTGCAACCGAATCGAAGATACGTGGGCTCGGAGTGGAAGAATACTACTTAAAGACGAAGACGACGACAGGAAAGCCATCCAGGTTGGATCAGGCACGGCACGGACGGCTCCTCCTTCTCCCCCCTCAGGCTCTCTCCTCTGATCCCCTTTCTTGCTGCTCTTGTACTCGCCTCTTGTATCCAATTAGCTACTGAATAATCATATTTCCCTGAGATTGAGTGATCTCCCAACTAGTACCCTAACACAGGGGTGGATGGAGAAGGTACTTCCAGTGGGAGGTAAAGAAGTTCTTATAAAGTCTGTTGCTCAAGCCATACCAACCTATTCAATGGCATGTTTCAAGCTACCTCAAGGTCTCTGTCAGCGTATCAATGGTTTGCTCAGGAAATTTTGGTGGGGGTCAAAAAAGGCGAGAGGAAAACTGCCTGGGTTTCATGGGTGGTGATGACTCGAACCCAAGTTCATGGGTGGCATGGGGTTCCGTGACATCGAGCTGTTCAACTTGGCGTTGCTTGCTAGGCAAGCATGGCGTCTACTGCAGGAACCCGATTCGTTGAGCGCCCGTATTTTGAAAGCAGTTTACTACCCGACAACGTGGATCCTTGATGCGGAGTTGGGGAACCATCCCTCGCAGGTCTGGAGGTCAATTGCAGAAGGTAGAGACACTCTTAAATTGGGGCTCATAAAGAGAATTGGTAATGGAGAGGACACTTACATATGGCTGGATAACTGGATTCCTCGGGATTTCAAATTACGACCACTGTGTTCTAAAACTGCAAATCCACCACACCGAGTTACTGATTTAATTAACCACAGCACAGCGTCTTGGGACGCTGCAAAGCTAGATGAACACTTCTTAGCCATGGATAAAGAGGCGATCCTAAATATCCCTCTTAGCTTGCGGGTGCAGGAGGATTTTTGGTCATGGCACTATGATAATAAGGGAGTTTTCTCAGTGAAATCTGTGTATAGACTTCTGGCGGCAACAAAAAAGCAGAGAACGGATTGGCTTGAACACAATCCGGGCCACTCGGATATTGAGGCAGACAGAAAATCTTGGGCTAAGATATGGGGCTTGCAAGTACCATCGAAGATTAAGGTCTTTGCATGGCGTCTTGCACAGACGTCCCTCCCCACAGGTGATGTCTGGCACCATAGAAAGATGACTGATTCAGCAACTTCTTCCCTTTGTCATTCGGCAGTTGATTCTTGGAGACATTCTCTCTTCGATTGTTACATGGCGAGGGCGGTTTGGGTGCTTGCGGACGAAGAACTAGCCGATGTTATTATCTCCAATCGCTCTGAGGATGCAAAGCTATGGATCTTCTGGTTAGTGGATACACTCCCCCCGGCGGACCTCACTCGGGTGTTGGTCATGATGTGGTCTATCTGGTGGGCTAGGAGGAGAGCGATACATGATAATCAATTTCAGATCCCAATGAGCACATCTTGTTTTGTTACCAAGTTCCTGGAGGATTTGGAGGCAGTTCCGTCAAGGACTTCTACTCCCAGGGTCCGTCATGCAACACCAGGGGAGATGCATGTAAGGGCCAGGGAGCCGAATGAAATAGAGAGGGATCTGCAAATGACGGGAACAAGACAGTGCAAAGCTTCAGACTGGCTGCCACCATCACAGCATGACACTAAGATAAATGTTGATGGCGGGCAGGCCAGGAGTGGAAATCGTGGAGCAGCAGCAGCGGTGTGCAGAGACAAGCATGGTCTTTTTCTCGGCGCCTCAACGGTCGTGTTTGATGGCCTTGTTGACCCAACGACCTTAGAGGCACAAGCGTGCAACGAAGCCTTATCCCTAGCGACGGATCTCCATGTTCAATCCGTCTGCATCGCTACTGACTGTGCAGCGGTGGTGAACAACATTCGATTCTTTGCTCCATGTCGTTATGCAGCCATACTCCGAGATATTAATCACCGTAGGGAAGCATTTCTTAATCTGGAGTTTGTTCATGAAAAGAGGGCACACAACGGAGAGGCTCATTCTCTTGCAAAGGCAGCTTCTTCCTTACCTCTTGGGCGCCATGTGTGGCTTGATGTTTTGCCCAATATTATCTGTATTCCTATGAACTTGGATGTCTAATAAAGGTTTACAGTTCTAAAAAATAAAAAAAAGTACCATCTCGGATTGAATTTTTTTACTATTAGGTATAGATGGGTGGACGGATTAAATTACGGTGGTAAGAAATAATAGCCCCTTTATTAGTAGGTATAGATATAGATTTCAGCCCATAAGGGTTCAAGTCCGGGTGCTCTCATTTACCCTGGATTTATTTCAGGAATTCCGGCGATGCACTTCAGTGGGAGGAGACGTTCCCGTCGATTACGAGATGCCTACGGTGACTTCATAAAATCTAGGGACAATTCCATTTCTCCCCCTAAGTTGAGCCACCATCTGGCATTTGCCCCTAATTTTCTGGTATGCTCAAAAATACCTTATAGAAATGCCCTTCTGTGCCATTACCGTCTGGTCAAAGGGCTTTGACCGTCTGGTGAACAGTATCAAAAAAATCTGAAATTTTGAGGGATCAAAGATACTCAGGTGCGCAAGGTGCGTGTAAATTTTCGTGCTGTTTGGACATTCCAGGAGCTCGTGGCAAAGGAAAAACAGTAAATCTGTATGCCTGTAAACAATAAATTCAAAAAAAAAGCAAAAAAATATGAAATTTTTTGGCATCCAAGATTCTCAGGTGCGCAAGGTGTGTGCAAATTTTTGTTGTGTTTGGACATACTAGGAGCTCGTGGAGAAAAAACAAAAATTGCCTAAAAAAAACTTTGGAAAAATACACTATTTTGTTTTATTTTGCTAGAGCTCCTCGCATGTCATTTGATCACAAAAACATGCAAGCACCTTGCACACCCAAGCCTCTTTGATGCCAAAAAGGCATACATATTTACTGTTTTTCCTTTGCAATGAATTAAATGAATTTTTTGTTTTTTTTTAATTTACTGTTCACAGGCATACAGATTTACTGTTTTTCCTTTGCCACGAGCTCCTGGAATGTCCAAATAGCACGAAAATTTGCACGCACCTTGCGCACCTGAGTATCTTCGATCCCACAAAATTTCAGATTTTTTTGATACTGTTCACCGGACGGTAACGACACAGAAGGGCATTTCTATAAGGTGACTTGGCGGCAGAGGGGTATTTTTGAGCATACCAGAAAATTAGGGGCAAATGCCAGGTGGTGGCTCAAGTTAGGGGGAGAAATGGAATTGTCCCTAAAATCTAAAGATGATATGCCGGCTCAGTCTCTCGGAGATGCTCATAAGGGTAGGGTGTGTGTGCGCGTTCATAGGGGTGAGGGTATGCGCATATATATGAGCGCTTGCGTCTGTACTGTGTTAAAAAAATATGCAACCATGTAAAATAAAGAAAATAAATATAGTTTCCATGACCTTTTTTTTTAGAATCCATGACCAAATAACTTGTGGCAATGAATTTAGTGGCAAGTCTACCACATGTAAATCCTATATCTATATCTGTATCTTTATCTTTATCTTTACCTAATATTAAAGGGAGAAGGCTTTCATATTTCTTCATACGTCACCCTATTATATCAGTTGATTTTAAATTAATAATTGTTAACACCAGATTTTGGCACGGTCAAAATTTTTATTTAAGATGGCCTCAAATGGAGAAGTGATCTACATGAAAGAGTTCCGTATTGTCGATATGAACATCTTTGAAGTTTGGGCCATCGCCATCCGATCTCATCTCAAGGGCCGAAACTATGCTCGAAGTACTAAGATTTTGTGTTCAAAGTATTGTTCGGCCAATTAAGCCTCAAAGACGGCCTCATATGAGAAAAGCTTATACATGGATTGTCTTCGTCTCGTCGAAACAATCGATTTTAATATAAAGATCATCCCGATCCGAGGTCGTATGCAAAAGTTAGAACCCGCACAGCACGACCCTGCAGTGAGCAAAATATGACGCCCGGGACCAGACACACATGTGACTATGTCGGATGATTTGCATGGATAATTACCTGTTTTGCGCGAGCGATTTGGCCCTGAATATGGCATCGAATCAAAAAATGTTCAACACGAAAGTTGTTCGTCTCGTCGAAACGGTCAAATTTACTTTTGGGCTCATCTTCATCCGAGGTCATTTATGGCCTGTGGGACCTACAAACCGAACTGATGTTCCAGACTTACCTAAATCCGAGTTCGGTTAATTTTGGAAAGATTTGGATGTGATTTGGAGTCCTTTTCTTGTACGGGAAGTCCATCCGCCTCTTATATACCTAAGGGGTGACGGCCGATTGAATAACACACAATCGAACAATCAATCTACTACTTTTTCGTGTTCATCTACTTTTTATCTCTCCCTTGTATCTTTCTTCTCGTTCTTCGCTAGTTCTTCATGCTGGAGGGCTGTGGATCCATGAGGTTCTAGGGGCGAGCGAATCCACCTGGAGCAGCCCATAGCCGCCGCGAGCCATGACGGGGTCCCTCCCGGGTTAGCGGGGCTCCGGGTCTACAAAAGCATCTGTCGGCTGTCCTGTGTATCGCACTGCCGGTCGGATCTCCTTCGACGTGAGCTGCGGTGCATCACCCTCGGCGTTGGAGGTACACGGTGACGTGTTCGTGTGCGAACACACTTTTTGGCGACTCCGCTGGGGAAGAAGCTTTGAACAGTCTCCAGCCTGTTCTTGCTACGAGGAGGGCGTCATCAAGCGGCTGCAATCTACAACGGTAACATGTATCATCAATCTCCTTACGTAGATGCAAATAGCCATTATATTGATGTTGCTAGATCTTTCAATGGATATGTCATGTCGGCTAGCCCTAACGAGCAAAGGCCGACTAGTTATTCCATTGGAGAAACTTGGAATTTACAGAACCGCGACATGCAACTTATGAATCTGAACTTTCGTGCATCGGCAACACCTTGCAATATGCCGGTGAACAACACAATTTGTTCGAGTGATCAATATATGACACCTCATGTACATGAGGGCATCTCACAGTTTTGTCCATCGGCAGCCGACTCGCGATATGCGGGTTCATCCCCAAACATGCCGATGGACGGGGGAATCGGCCATGCTTCCTATAGTTATTTGGCTGGTTATCCTCAGTAATCATATACTACACCTCATGAGATTAATTCTTCAGCGGGATATGCAACTAAAAATATTCATGACTCGGCTCACGTTCGTGGTTATGGCCGAGTGAATGGAGATTCTATAGGAGCATATATGCCTAATATTGCAGGAGATGAGGTGGCTCTGGCTGCATTAAAATGTTTAGCCCAAAATAAGAAGATTAGCGCGCTTTGCCTTAAACAACATGAAAGGGGACTGGTTCCTGATTACGAGGCAATAAGAGCTAGGGTTTTGAAAGAAGACGAAGTGTTGTCAGGTGATCAAATTAGCGAGAGAAAATATTCGACAACAATGCATACGTCTTCACCTATCATTGCAACATGTTATACACCCCCTGTACAAGGCAACATCAATTCATTGACGAAAGATCCTAAGAGCATTGGGGGGAAAGCGGATCCAAGTAGGGCTGAGTCTAAAGAAAAATATGTCACCCGAATGGACGGGGTCAAGCCAACTCTCACGGGGAATAGCGTCAATGGCTTTACTACGCCAACTCTTGAGGAATTACCAGCAGAATATCGACAAGCTTATGAAGCACTCAAGAAGAGGCGTGGAGAGGAATATTTGCAAGAATATGTCAAGTCCCTTCTTCCATTCAGCAATCATGATGGCTCCTCTGTGATGTTGAGGCAAGCCAAAAAAAAAGCTTTGCAAGCAAATCAGCAAGAAAGGGTTCACTCGGCTAATACGGTTGATTCGGTTGAAACCGAGTCAAATATGACTAAGTCGTCTACAGCCGAGTTGAACGGTTCCTTTAGTGACAAGACAATGGTGGATTCAATTGAAACCAGATTGAGCACCGAGACGTTTAAGGCCGAGTGCGTTGCATCGAGCCAGCCGAGTGCATCATGCTAGCCGAGTACATCATGCCAGCCGAGTGCATCATTCCAGACGAGTGCATCGCCGGCTAAAGCCGAGTGCATCAAGCCAGTTATTGCCGCGTGTACCAAAACAGAAGATGCAAGCTTCACCGAGCAAAGGAACGGTAAACACAACAAATTGGCCGTGCTCGATTTTTCTGGATGTGAGGGAGCTTACATGCCGCCCTATGAGTTCTGTGCCAAAGATATTGATGAGCATCAAGAGTAAAGTTATATGGCCAAGCAAAGTTTGGCTAGTGATGAAGATCAAGAACCAGAGCGTGCAGCTGAACGAAGTTTAGCTGACGAAGAGCGGCCGAGTGGAATCCATTAGGATAATCCGAGTGAAATCTACTCGAGAAATCCAAGTGAAATCTACTCGGGAAATCTGAGTGATGAGGCACGAGATCTAGAAAAAGAGGAAGAGGCGTTGGAGGATTATTCAAAAGTGGATCAAGGTATTGTTCCAGTCGTGCAACCATCTTCTCCTTCCAACGACTTCACAAAGGTACACCTAGCCGACAGTTTACTCAATTTTTGATTCGGTCAAAATCATATTGTTGATGCACCCGTTAGTAAGATTCTAATAAATTTGGAAAGACCAATCGAGATGAGTAATCTGTTTGTTTTGAATTATCTTGTCACTAATCACGCTGATCAACACATGGCACCATTCATAGAGGCTAATAGTGACAACTCATCGCAATCAAAGTTGTTCCCGTCATGCCGACTAAACTTTATATTCATATGGACAGCTTTGTTTGTTTCATGCCTGGCTAACATTTGGTCTCAGATGAGACGCTTATTCTGTAATTATTTTGGTTGCAGGAATATAAAGCCAGGTTCAAAGTCTTCTAGGATAGCCGATTCAAGAGCATCGGAAAAGGAGGATGAAAATCGATGCATAGCCGAGTCGGATGATGTTAAACCGACACCACTCGGTTGTTTAGTTGCAAAGCCGATAACACACAATCGGTTAGTAGATGAGCAATGTACCTTCAGTCTAGGTATGCGTGATCACATTGTCGGTGCATCGCTGACTAATCCTATTATTATTATTGATCATGATGTCGAGCCATCAAGACAAGAGCGAATGCAATGTTCGTTCGAGCAAAATTTTAAAGACTGCAATGTGATTCATAAAGTTGCACAATCAGCCAGGACGATTGAAGTTTGTTCAAGCACGACCATATGGCTAGTCAGATCAGATTGGTCTTGATGGCGATCAAATGTTGACTCGGCTATCTCAAGCCGATTCATCTAAAGGTCGACAGGTACACACCAATGATGGCAGGGTCAAGTCTTCAATCAAGGATATTGTTAAAAAGTGCATCAACAACAATCTTGAAGATGGGAATTCTATCAAAGCTACAATGGCGACATCTAGCACTGGGGGGCAACAAGAAAATTCAAAGACCGATGCACGCACAACTAAAGAAAGCAAAGGCCATGGTAAGCACAAAGGTAAAAAGCTGAAAGTCACTTTCGCGCAGTTATTAGAAAGATATCAGAAGATAAGTGAGGCAAAGAGTGCTTATCGGCCGAGTGAAATAAAAGCATCGAAGTCACCCCCAAGGCATAAATATGAAGACCGGGATTGGCGAAGGAAGAAGTTGAGCAAGCAGACTCCGTATCCTCCTTTTGGGCCACCAATGCCGATGTCATGGATACCTCCCCATGCTGACTCTTATTCATATAAATCATGGAACAAGTATAAATCAAGGGCACACTGTCCATCATATTCTAAACCACCTCACAAAAATTATGCAGCTCCGAGAGGATCATCGTTTGTTTAACAACCACATGTTAAATACCGGCTCAACCAAAAAGAATCGGTCCGGAGCTCGGGAAAGAAGATGGATGTGATCAAGCAAGTGTACCGAGTGAAAAAAGGATGGCCGCAAGTGTGCTATTTCAGATCCGACTCTAGATGAAAAAAAGCCAGCCGAGTCTATGTTGGCTACTAAGGACAAGAAAGTGAAGCACGTAACTTTCAAGGATTCAATCACTGAGTTTGGACAGGCCAAGCCGGAGATGCCCAAAGATAGAAAGAAATTGCCAGTGCACAGAACAAAATCACAGCCGGGATGCTCACTCGGCTTATCACATTGGCAAGAA
>JAAAXO010000167.1:60273-100913 GCA_011799875.1 Thinopyrum elongatum | reverse complement strand
CTATACCCCCCCAAACCTCACCACACTTACACCCTCCTCCACCCCCCCACCCAACCGACCCCGCCGGTGACAACCCCCTACGACCCACGCTATTAAGCTAGTTCAAATAATTTTTACACAGGTCCCAATGACCCACTCACACCCCGCCAGTTACATACAGCCCTACCAGTCTCATAACACAGAACTTCTTACAACTAGAGTCTGAACTAGCTCTACCTTAGCCTAGTATAAACTAATTTCATACAGAGTCTTAACTACCTTCTATACAGCTAGCTGCAAAAATTTTACATAGAGTCCCCCCTGGAACTGCTCTATAGGGCTATGCAAATCAATTTTACAGCAAGAATTCCCCCTACCCACTCAGTTCTACTTAATCTCAGATACATATACCATCTTTACTCTAGACGTTTCAAATAGCTCTATACAATAGTACCAAATAATTTTACCCACTTGAGTGAACTAGCTCTTATAGCCCAGACCACAAAATAATTTGGACCACTACCCCCTAGTTGCAACTAGCTCTATAAGCTAGTTCAAATAATTTTACACTAGTAGTTGACACCCTAGCTCCCTATAGCCCTAGCTTCCAAACCCAAATAATTTTTACATAGAGTCCTCGGAACCCCCCTAGCTGTTATAAGCTCCCACCGTTCAAAATCGTGTCTAGCTAGAGTCTGAATAGCTCTATAGCCCTAGTAACAATTAAATTTTACACTAAGAGCTGACACTAGTTCTATCCAGCTAGTTCAAATTAAATGTACAGTAGAGTGAAACCTAGCTCTTATGACTAGTACAAATAATTTTAAATTAGAGTCCACTCTGAACTAGCTCTACCCCTCAGAGCTTGTCAAAAATTTACATGAGTTGAAAAACTCCCCCTAGTTTATAGCCGATCTCCCAAAATTAATTTTACATTAAGATTGAAACTAGTTCATAATCTAGTACAAATATTTTCACACTAGAGTTGAAACTAGTATATAAGCTAGTTAAAATAATTCACATAGAGTCTGAACGAGACCCCTATAGCCTAGTACAAAATAATTAAACCACGACGGTTGAACTAGCCTTAGCCTCCTAGTAAAATAATTTTACACTAGAGTTGAAACTTGCTCTATAGCCAATTAAAAATAATTTTGACACTAGAGTTGAACTAGCTCGATAATTTAGTCTGAACATGATTTGACAATAGAGTTGGAAGATAGCCATATTATGGCCCTAGTCAAATAATTTTTACACTAGAGTTGAACACACCGCTCTATAGGCCTCGTTCACCAATAATTTTACACCAAGAATTGACACACTTAGTAATATAATCAGTACAAATATTTTTACACTAAGTTGACTAGCTCTATAGCCCTAGTTAAAAAAATTTCACCCACTAGAGTGTGAACTAGCTCTAAAGCCGCAAGTACAAATAATTTTACCCTAGAGTCTGAACTAGTGCTATAAGCTAGTTCAATAATTTTACACTAGGGTGTGACACCCCTAGCTCATTAAGATAGTTAAAAAATTTTACACCCTAGAGTTGAAACTAGCTCTAGAGCCTAGTATAAATAATTTGTATACTAGAGTTTAACTACCTTTATAAGCTAGTTCAAATAATTTTACACTAGAGTTGAACTAGCTCTATAGGGCTTAGTTCAAATAATTTTACCAAAAGAATGAACTAGTTCTATAATATCCCAGTACCTATAATTTTACTCTAGAGTGAAAACTAGCGCCTTATACAATAGTTGCAATAAATTTGACACCTTGAGCCTTGAACCCTAGCTATCATAGCCCGTACCCCAAAACAAACAAAAAAAAACAAAAACAACACAAAAAAAACAACAAAAAAAACAAAAAACAAATGTTTTTTAGCAAAAAACAACATTTGGACACCCCCACTCTAGTTCAACTAGCTCTATAGCTAGTCAAATAACGTTACAACTAGAGTTGAACGAGCTCTATAGCCTAGTACAAATAACTTTTACACTAAGTGCACACTAGCTATACCCTAACCCCCCCCGACCCTCGTTCAAATGATTGTACACTAGAGTCCCCCTCGGAACGAGAAGAGAAGCCCTCAGAACCCCAAGTCAGAAAAAACGAATGGGAATACACGAGAGGGGAACGAGATATAGAGGATAGTTGAAAATAATTTGAAAATAGAGTGCGGAAACTAGACTAGATTCCAGCCTGAGTTAGCTAGAAATAATTTTCACACCAGAGTTGAAACTAGCTCTATAAGCCAAGTTCCAACATAATGTCACACTAGAGTCCCTTGAACTAGCTCTATAGCCCCCTAATTAAAATAATTTTCACCCTCCCTAAGATTGAACTAGTTCTATAATCTCAGTACAAATATTTTTCAATTAGGAGTCTCCGAACTAGCTCGATAAGCTACCCCCTCCGGTTAAACTTACCCCCCCATTTCACACTAGCAGTTGACAAGAAGAGTAGAGGCAACGCCCCAAGGAAAAACGACGGGGAAAAAAGAGGGGCAAACGCTGAGAGAGATGAGCACAGACCCCCCCACAGGACAAAACCGAGGGGACACCCCAACCGAGAGGCCCCCCTGGTAAGAGGCATAAAGAGAGTGGTCAAATAATTTACAATAGACGTGATTAAAATAGCATATATAGCCTAGCTACAAATAATTTTACCACTAAGCTTGAACTTAGCTCTATAGCCTAGTCAAATAATTTTACACTAGAGGTGAACTAGATCTATGACCTAGTTCAAAATAATTTTACACTAGAGTTTGAACTAGCCTCTATAGCAGAAGTAAAAATTATTTTTACACTAGAGTTGAACTAGACTCTAGCCTAGTATAATAATTTTACACTAGAGCTTGAATTAGCTCTATAAACGAGGGAAAAGAATGGAACCTAATAGCAGACAAATTGTGGAAAAATAGCTCTTTAACCTCAGTACAAAAATTTTACACTAGAGTTGAACTAGCTCTATAGCTATACAAATAATTGTACACTAGAGTTGAACTAGCTCTAAAAGCTAGGTTTGAATAATTTGCACAAAGAGAGTCGGGAACAAAGAGAGAAGAGGGTCTTTTTAGAGGAAAAAAGAAATGGGAAAAAGACGAGCTGTGGAAAAACGGTACTGAGAGAGAAAGTTAAATAGTTGGACACCACAAGAATTGAATCATTACGTTATAATCTAGTACAAATTTTTTACACTACAGTTGTGAACTAGCTCTAAAGCTAGTTAAAATAATTTTCACACTAGAGTGCTCTGTGAAATAGCGCTATAGCTAGTACAAATTAATTTTACCCCAGAGTTGAAAGAGAGAGATCAAAGAGAGGGAAATAACGAATGGGACAAAGACGGGTTTTGAAGAGCTATATAAGCGAGTTAAAATAAGGGGAAAACTAGAGGTGAAAGAGATAGATTATAGCCATGAGGATAAATAATTCTTATAATAAGAGGTTTAACTACATTGAATAAGCTTAGTTCAAATAATTTTACACTAGAGTGGAACTAGCTGAGAGGCACCTTGCATGCAGAGCAAAATCAGGAACGGGGCAAAACGACACGCAAGGGAAACGTAGGGACGAGAAGAGACCAGGAAACGGAGAAGGGGAAACACGAAGAGAGGGCGGACAAGAGAGAAGACTGTGAACAAAGAGCGAAAAATAGACAGGCGGAAAAAAGGGAGAAATGCCCTGGAAACGCAGTAAGAGAGAGAAAAGAAAGAAGAACAGGGGAAAATAGAGGGAAAAAGCTAGATATGAGAAGAATTAGGTAAAATAAGGGTGCACAAAATATTAGAGTTGAAATAGATCTAGAGACTAGTACAAATTAATTTTTAAATAGACGGTGAACTTAGTGTATAAGTAGTTCAAATAGTTTATAAGTAGAGTTTGAAACATAGCTATATGCTAGTACAAAATAATTTACACTAGAGAGCTTGAAACTAGTTACTATAAGCTAGTTAAATAATGGTGAATAGTAGCAGGGGAAAGAGAAGATATAGCCATCAGGAAAATATGGTGAAAGGTAGAGTTGAACTAGCTGCTATAGACTAGTTCAATAATTTTTTTACACTAGCGTGAACTAGTTCTATAGCATAATTCAAATAATTTTACATAGAATTAACTAGTCAATAATCTAGTACAAATATTTCAAAATAGAGTCTGAAATAGATATATAAAGATAGTTAAAATAATTTTCAACACTAGAGTTTGTGAAAGCTCTATAGCCTAGTACAAATACTTGTACACCAGAGTTGAACTAGCTATATTATAGCCTATACAAATAATTTTACACTAGAGTTGAACGTGTCTATAGCCTATTAAAAAATAATTTTAACACTAGAGTTAAACTGCTCGATAATCTAGTTCGAAGATTTACACTAGAGTTAACTAGCTCTATGGCCTAGTCAAATAATTGTACACTTAGAGTTGAACAAGATCTATAGACATAGTTCAAATAATTTACACAAGAATGAACTAGTACTATAATCTTAGTACAAAATATTTTACAATAAAGTTGAACTAGCTCTATAAGCCAGTTAAAAAAATTTTTCACACTAGAGTTGAACTAGCTCCTAAAGCCTAGTACAAATAATTTTACACTAGAGTTGAACTAGTGCTATAAGCTAGTTCAAATAATTTTTAACACTAGGGTTTGAAACTAGCTCATAAGATAGGTTCAAATAATTTTACACTAGAGTTGAACTAGCTCTATAGCCTAAGTATAAATAATTTTATACGAGGAGTTTAACTACCTTTATTAAGCTAGTTCAAATAATTTCACTAGAGTTGAACTAGCTCTATAGGTAGTTCAAATAATTTTTACACAAGAATTGAAACTAGTTCTATAATCTAGACTATATTTACTCTAGAGTTTAACTAGATCTATACAATAGTGCCAAATAATTTTACATTGAGTTTGAAACTAGCTCTATAGCCCAGTACAAATATTTGACACTATAGTTCAACTAGCCTTATAAGCTAGTTCAATAACTTTACCAATAGCGTTGAACTAGCCTCTATAGCCTAGTACAAATAATTTACACTAGAGTTGAACAGCTATATAAGCTAGTTCAAATGATTTGTGTTACACTAGAGTTGAACTAGCTCTATAGCCAGCACAAATAATTTTACAACTAGAGTTGAAACAGCTCCCCCACCCCCCTATATGCTAGTTCAAATAATTTTACACTAGAGTTGAACTCGCCTCTATAGGACTAGTGAAATAATTTTTACACTAGAGGTGAAAGAGAGATTATAGCCACCAAGTTCAAATAATTTTACATAGAGTGTGACTAGATCTATGCAATTAAATAATTTTTTATAAAGAATTGAACAGTTCTATAATCTAGACAAAAGAGGGGGAGGAAATCCAGAGAGGGCGGAAAGAGAAGAGAAGAGAGGTGAAAAGAAGGGAAAAGAGAGGTCCCACAAGCAGACGAAGATGAGAAGAGGAAAAAGGAAGGGGCAAAAATAGAGCTTGACAAGAGAGATATGTAAGCATCCCCAGTAAAAATCATTTACACTAGAGTCACTGTACTAGCTCTAATAGCTAGTTCAAATAATTTTCACTGAGTTTGAACTAGCTCTATAGCCTAGTCAAATAATTTGTACACTAGAGTCGAAACTAGCCTATAGCCTAGTCAAATAATGTTACACTTAGAGTTGAAACTAGCTCATAGCATTGTTGCAATAATTTTGACAACTAGAGTTGTGTGCTGAACTAGCTCTATGACCTAGTTCAAATAATTTTTACACTAGAGTTGAACTAGCTATTAGCCTAGTAAAATTATTTATTTTCTACACCTAGAAGTTGAACTGCTATAGCCTAGTCCAAATATTTACCACTAGAGTTGAAACTAGCCTCTATAACCTAGTGCAAATAATTTTTACACTAGAGTTGAACTAGCTTATAAACCTGTACAATAATTGTACCACTTAGAGTTGAATAGCTCTATAGCCTTTACAAATAGTTGTACACTAGAGGAAACTAGCTTATAAGCTAGTTTGAATAATTTATCACTAGAGTTGAAAACAGACGCGAGAGGGACAGAGAAGGAAAAAACAGGTGCGAAAATAGAGGTTGAAATACGAGCTATAGCATAGGTCGTCAAATAATTTAAACAAAGAATGGAAATAGTACTATATAGTCAAATATTTTACCACACAGACTTGAACTAGCTCTACAAGCTAGTTAAAATAGTTTTCACAATAGAGTTGAACTAGCTCTATAGCCTAGTACAAATAATTTTACCCCAGAGTTGAAACTAGCGCTTTATAAGCAGTATCAAAATAATTTTACACTAGGGTTTGAACTAGCTATATAGCTAGTTCAAATCATTTTACCAACTAGAGTTGACTAAGCTCTAAATAGCCTGTTATAAATAATTTTTATACTAAGAGTTTAATACCTTATAAGCTAGTTCAAATAATTTTTTTACACAGAGTTGAAAAAGAGCAGACGAGAGATGAGCGTAAAAGAAGGGATAAGAAGAAGGGAAAGTAGGGGATAATGAGACCAGTACATATAATTGTACTCTAGAGTTTTAACTAGCTCTATACAATAGTACAAATAATTTTACACTTGAGTTGAAACTAGCTCTATAGCCAAGCAGAACAAATAATTTGACACTTATAGTTCAACTAGCTCTATAGCTAGTTCACAATATTTTAAAACGAGAGGGGAAAGAGAGAGAGAGCATACGAAGAGAGAAAAGTAAGGTGAAAAGAGAGTGGGGAAAAGAGAGGGAGAAGAGACGGGAAAAAAGGAGTTTATCGGAGAGGTTGAAATAGTTATATAGCCTAGTACAACGAATTCTTACACTAGAGCTGAACTAGTTCTTATAAGCTAGTTTTAAAAATTTACAGTAGAGTTGAACTAGCTCTTAGACTAGTACAAATAATTTACATTAGACCAGTTGAACTAGCTCTATAGTCCTAGTTCAAATAATTTTACACTTAGAAGTTGAACTAGTTCTATAGGCCTAATTCAAATATTTTAATAAGAATTTGAACTAGTGCAATAATCTCGTCAAATATTTTTCACACTAGAGTTGAACTAGCTAGATATAAGCTAGTTAACAATAATTTCACACTTAGAGTTGAAATAGCTCTATAGCCTAGTACAAATACTTTCACCAGCGTTGAAACTAGCTCTATTAGCCTAGTACAAATATTTTTACACTAGAGTTGAACAAGACCTATAAGCTAGTTCAAACTAATTTTTACACTAGAGTTGAACTAGCTTATGCCTAGTGCACAAATTTACACTAGAGTTGAAACTAGCTCTATAGCTGGTTTCAAATAACTTAAAAAAGAGGTGAAAATAGTTGGCGAATATAGTATATATAATTTTACACTAGAGTTAACTAGATCTATACCCTAGTATAAATAATTTTACACTTTAGAGTTGAACTAGCTTGAGCCTAGCCTAAAATAACTTTTACAAAGAATTGAAAATAGGGAATAATCTAGGACATATAAAGTTTAAACTAGAGTTTGACTAGATATATAACCTAGTACAAATAATGGTACAATAGAGTTGCAACTAGCTCTAAGCTAGTACAAATAATTTTTACAATAGAGTTGAAACTAAGCTTCTATAACCTATGTCAAATAATTTTACACTTAGAGTGAACTAGCTCTATACCTTGTGCAAATAATTTTACACTAGAGTTGAATAGCTCTATTGAACTAGTTAAAATAATTTACACTTAGAGTTGAACTAGTTCTATTAGTAAAGAGACAGGGAAAAAGAGGGGAAAAGAGAGGGGGACAATGAGAAGAGAGAAGTCGGAAAAAAGAATGCGAAAAAGAGCTTGGGGAAAATTAGAATATTATAACCTAGTGCAAATAATTTAAACTAGAGTTTGAACTAGATCTATAAAACATAGTACCAAATAATTTTACATAGAGTTGCGAACTAGCTCTATAGCCAATTACAAATAATTGTAAAAGAGATGCGGTAAAGAGATGATATAAAGATAGGTTGAAGAATGGTAAAATGAGAGTTGAAATAGATTATGACATAGGAAAAATAATTTGACACTAGAGCTTGAACTAGCCTATAGCCTGTTCAAAATAATTTTACACAAGAATTGAAAATAGGAATAGAAATCTAGTACAAAAATGTTTACAATAAAGTCTTTGAACACTAGCTCTACAAGCTAGTTAAAATAATTTCACACTAGAGTTGAACTAGCTCTATTAGCCCATAGTACAAATAATTTTACCCCAGAGTTGAATAGCGCTATAAGCTAGTTCAAATAATTTACACTAGGGTTGACACTAGCTCTATAAGCAGTTCAAATAATTTTACACTAGAGTTGACACTAGTCTATTAGCCTCGTATAAATAATTTTATACTAGGAGTTAAACTACCTTTATAAGCTAGTTCAAATAATTTTACACTAGAGTTGAACTAGGATGAGAGAGGCAGGAGTTAAAAGAATTTTAAATAAGGAAGCTAAATCAGTTTTATATTAATCTAGAGTACATTATTAATTTTACTATAGAGTTTAACTAGCTCTATACAACGAGTACAAAATAATTTTAACTTGAGTTGAGGAATAGATCTATAGCCCCAGAACCAATAAATTTGACCACTATAGTCAACTAGCTCATAAGCTATTCCAACTAACCCTCTTTACACTAGAGTTGAACTAGCTCTATAGCAAGCAGTGGCAAAACAAGAACGGTGTAAAAGAGAGCTGACAAATAGGACGAGGAGAGAAGAGAGGGGGCAAAGAGTGGATGAGGAGCAGGGGAAAAGAGAGAGATAAAGATTCAGTAAAAATAATTTGGAAAATAGAGAGGAAGCAGTTCGATAAGCTAGTTCAAGAATTGACAGTAGAGTTGAACTAGCTCTTAGACTCAGTACAAAATTAATTTTACATTAGAGTTGAACTAGATCTATAGCCTAGTTTCAAATAATTTTAAACTAGAGTGGAACTAGTTCTATAGCCTAAGTCAAATAATTTTAATTAAGAATTAAAACTAGTTCAATAATCTAGTACAAAATATTTCACAATAGAGTTGAACTAGCTATATAAGCTAGTTAAAATAATTTTCACACTAGAGGTTGAACTTAGCTCTATAGCCTAGTACAATACTTTTACACCAGAGTTGATGAACTAGATCTATGCCTAGTACAAATAAATTTTTACACCTAGAGTTGAACATGGATATATCAGTGAATATTAAAAAATTAAATTTTACACTAGAGTTGAACAAGCTCGATAATTTAGTTCGAATGATTTTACACTAGAGTTGAACTAGCTCTATGGGCATAGTACAAATAATTTTACACTAGAGTTGAAACAAGCTCTTAGCCTAAGTTCAAATAATTTTACAACAAGATTGAACTAGTACATAAATCTAGTAAAATATTTTTACACTAAAGTTGAACTAGCTCTATAAGCTAGTTAAAAAAACCCTTTCCCCCCCACCCCCAACCCCAGAGTTGACTTCCAGCTCTAAAGCCTAGTACAAATAATTTTACCCGAGTTAGAGTTGACTAGTGCGATAAGCTAGTTCAAATAATTTACACTAGGGTTTGAAACTAGCTCTATAAGATGTTCAAATAATTTTTACACTAGGTTTGAAGTTGAACTAGCTCTATAGCCTAGTATAAATAATTTTTTATACTGAGTTTAACTACCTTTATACAAAAAAGCTAGTTCAAATAATTACACTAGAGTGAACTAGCTCTATAGGCTAGTTCAAATAAGTTTACACAAAGAAGTGAACTAGTTCTATAATCTAGTCATATTAATTTTACTCTAGGAGTTTAACTAGCTCTATACAATAGTGCAAATAATTTTTTTTTAGACACTTGAGTTGAACTAGCTCTATAGCCCAGTACAATATTTGAACATAAGTTCAACTAGCCTCTATAAGCTAGTTCAAATAACTTACACTAGAGTTTGAGTTGAAACTAGCTCTAAGCCTAGGACAAATGAAGATTTTACACTTTAGAGTTGAAACTAGCTCTATAAGTAGTTCAAATGATGTTTACACTAGAGTTGAACTACTCTATTAGCCTAGCACAAAAATAATTGTACACTAGAGGTTGAACAGCTCTATATGCTAGTTCAAATAATTTTACACTAGTGGTGAACTAGCTCTATAGAATAGTAGAAATATTATTACCTAGAGTTGAACTTAGCTCTATAGCCAAGTTCAAATAATTTTACACTAGAGTTTGACTAGCTCTATAGCCTAATTAAAATAATGTTACATAAGAATTGAACTAGTTCTATAATCTAGGACAAATTTTTTTTCACTAGAGTGAACTAGCTCTATAAGCTAGTTTAAAATAATTGTCACACATAGAGTTGAACTAGCGTCGTATAGCCGTAGTACAAATACTTTGTACACCAGAGTTGAATAGTCTATAGCCTAGTAAAAATAATTTACAATAGGGGAGTTTTGTACTAGCTCTATAAGCTAGTTCAAATAATGTTACACTAGAGTTGAACTAGCTCTATAGCCTAGTACATAAAAAAAATTTACACTAGAGTTGAACTAGTCTCTAGCCTAGTCAATAATTTTCACGTAGAGTGGAAACTAGTCTCTAGTGATCCTAGTTCAAATATTTTTACATAGAGTTGAACTAGCTCTAAGCCTAGTACAAATTATTTTACACTAGAGTTGGAGAAGCTCTATGCCTAGTACAAATAATTTACAATAGAGTGGAACTTAGCTATAACCTAGTGCAAATAATTTTACATAGAGTTGAATCAGCGCATAACCTAGTACAAATAATTTACCCTC
Source organism: Thinopyrum elongatum (assembly GCA_011799875.1). Taxonomy (NCBI): domain Eukaryota; kingdom Viridiplantae; phylum Streptophyta; class Magnoliopsida; order Poales; family Poaceae; genus Thinopyrum; species Thinopyrum elongatum. Next base: position 90,168 of record JAAAXO010000167.1, on the reverse strand, counting down.
GAGTTGATACTAGCTCTTAGCTATTACAACAGTAATTGAACTAGAGTTGAACTAGGCTCTATAGCTAGTTTGAAAACTTTACATAGAGTTGGAACTAGCTTAAGTACCGCTAGTACAAATTATTTTTACACTAGATGTGAACTAGCTCATAGCCTAGTTCAAATAATTTTACACAAGAATGAACTAAAGTCTATAATCTTAGAACAAATATTTTACCACTACAGTTGGAACTAGCTCTACAAGCTAGTTAAATAATTTTCACACGTAGAGTTGTGAACTGAGCTTATACTAGTTACAAATTTAATTTACCCAGGTGACTAAACTAGCGCTATTAAGTAGTTCAAATAATTCTAACAGTGTTGATTTGAACTAGCTTATAAGGCTAGTTCAAAAATTTAATTTAAACTAGAGTTGCACTAGCTCTATAGCCTAGTATAAATAATTTTATACTAGGTTTAACTACCTTTTAAGCAGTTCAAATTTAATTTTACCCCACTAGAGTTGAACTAGCTTATAGGGCTAGTTAAAATAATTTTACTAAATTACTAGAATAACGTTCTATTACTCTAGTACATATAATTATTACTCTAGAGTTTAAACTAGCTCGTATACAATAGTACCATAATTTACATTGAGTTGACTAGTCATACCCAGAACATAATTGGACACTGTATAGTCAACTAGCTCTATCACGCTAGTTTCAAATAATTTACACTAGGTTGAACATGCTCTAAGCCTAGTACAAATTAATTTTTACACTGAGTGTATCGTTGGAACTAGCTGTTATAAGCTGTTCAATATTATATAGTAGATTGTTGAACTAGCTCTATAGCTAGTACAAATAATTTACACTTAGAGCTTGAACTAGTCTATAAGACTAGTTCAATAATTTTTACAGCTAGAGTTGAACTAGCTCTTAGACTAATACAAATAATTTTACATTAGAGTTGACACTAGCTCTATAGCCTAGTTCAAAAATTTACACTAGAGTTGAACTAGTTCTATAGGGCCTAATTCAAATAATTTACTAAATATTGAAGAATTGAACTAGTTCAATAATCTAGTACAAATCATTTTCACACTAGAGTTTGACTAGCTCTATAAGCTAGTTAAATAATTTCACACTAGAGTTGTGAAACTCAGCTCTATGCCTAGTAACAAATTACTTTTACACCAGAGTTGTGAACTAGCCTCTATAGCCTAGTACAAATAAGTTTTACACTGAGGAGTTGAACTTGACTGTAGGCCTATTAAAGAAAATTTCCACTCAGAAGGTGAACTAGCTCGATAAATCAGTTCGAATGATTTTCACTAGAGTTGAACGAGCTCTATGGGCTAGTACAATAATTTACACTAGAGTTGAACAAGCTCAATACCTAGTTAACATAAATTTTACACAAAGAATTGAACTGTACTATAATCTAGGGACAGAAATTTTTACATAAAGTTGAACAACTAGCTTCCTCAGTAAGCTAGTTCAAAAAAAATTTCACATAGAGTTTGAAAACTAGCTCTAAACGCATAGTACAAATTAATGTTACCCTAAGAGTTGACGTAGTGATATAAGCTAGTTCAAATAATTTTACACTAGGTTGAACTTAGCTCATAAGATAGTTCAAATAATTTTAACACTAGATTTTTGTTTTTTTGTTTTTTGAAACTACTCTATAGCTAGTGAATAATAATTTTTACTAGCGGTGTAAATACCTTTAATAAGCTATCAAATAATTTTACATAGAGTTGAACTAGCTTCATAGGCTAGTTCAAAAATGTTTAACACCAAGAATGAACTTAGTTCTAGATATCTAGTCATTACATAATTTGACTCTAGAGTTAACTAGTAGCTCTAACAATGTGCAAATAATTTTACACTTGAGGTGGAAACTAGCTCTTATACCCCAGTACAAAATAATTTGACACATAGTTCAAACTAGCTCTATAAGTAGTTCAAATAACTTTACACACTAGAGTTGAACTAGCTAGATAGCCTAGTACAAATAATTTTTACACTAGAGTTTGAACTAGCTCTATATAGCTAGTTCAAATGATTTTACACTAGAGTTGACTAGCTCTATAGCCTAGCCAAATAATTTTACACTAGAGGTGAACTAGGCTCTATATGCTAGTTCAAATAATTTTTAACTGAGTTGAACGTAGCTCTATAGACTCAGTAGAAATAATTTTACACTAGAGTTGAACTAGCTCTATAGCCAAGTTCCAAAATATAATTTACACTAGACGTTGAACTAGTCTAAGCTATTCAAAATATTTTCATAAGGAATTGAACTAGTTCTATAATCTAGTACAAAATATTTTTTCACTAGAGTTGAACGTCGCTCATATAAGCTAGTTTAAAATAATTCACACTAGAGTTGAATAGACGTCTATAGCCATAGTCAAAATATTTTACACCAGAGTTGAACTAAGCTCTAGAGCCCTAGTACCCAAATAATTTTAACTAGAGTATGTAATAGCTCTAGCTAGTTCAAATTAATTTTACACTAGAGTTAACTAGCTTCTATAGCCTAGTACAAATAATTGTACATAGAGTGAACTAGCTCTATAGCCTAGTCAAATTCATTTACCACTAGAGTTGAACCTAGATCTATAGCTTGTGACAAATAATTTTACACTAGCGTTGATGAACTAGCTCTATGACTAGTTCAATAATTTTACCTTACTAGAGTTGAACTACTTCTATAGCCTAGTACAAATATTTTACACTAGAGTTGAAACAGCTATATAGCCTAGTACAAATAATTTACAATAGAGTTGAAATAGCGCATCTATAACCTAGTGCAAATAATTTACACAGAGGTTGACTAGCTCTAGTACATCAGCTACAAATATTGTTACACTAGAGTTGAACTAGCTCTAAGCCTATACAATAAGGTACATAGAGTTTGAAACTAGCTCATAAGCTTGTTGAAATATTTACACGTAGAGTTGAACTACGCTCTATGCTGTCACTAGTACAAAAAAATTTTACAATAGAGTTGAACTAGCCTCTATAGCATTAGGTTTCAAAAAAAATAATGTTTACACAAGCAATTGGAACTAGTACTTAATCTAGACAAATATTTTACACTTACAGTTGAACTAGCTCTACAAGCTAGTTAAAATAATTTCACACAGAGTTGAACTAGCTCTATAGCCTAGTACAAATAATTTTACCCCAGAGTTGAACTAGCGCTCATAAGCAGTTCAAATAATTTGTACACAGGGTGAATAGCTCTATAGCTAGTTCAAATAATTTACACAGGTTGACTAGCTCTATAGCATAGTATAAATAATTTTATAACTAGAGTTTAATACCTTTATAAGCTAGTTCAAATAATTTTACACTAGAGGTGAAAACTAGCTACTATAGCTCTAGTTCAAATAATTTACATAAGAATTTAACAGTCTATAATCAGTACATATAATTTTACTCGTAGAGTGTTAACTAGCCTATACAATAGTAGCAACATATTTTTACACTTGAGTTGACTAGCTCTATAGGCCCAAGTACACTAATAAATTGTTGACACTATAGTTCAACTAGCTCTATAGCTAGCTATTGTACCAGAGTGAACCTTCTGTACAATAATGTTCATAGCATACTAGTAAATAACAGATTGAAACTAGCTTGTATAAGCTAGTTCAAATGAGTTTTATAGTAGAGTTTGAACTAGCTCTATAGCCTAGTAAAATAATTTACACTAGAGCTGAAAGTTCTATAAGCTGTTCAAATAATATTTACCGTAGAGTTGAACTAGCTCTATAACTAGTACAAATAATTTAATTAGAGTTGAACTAGCTCTTATAGCCTAGTTCAAATAAGTTTACACTAGAGTTGAACAGTCTATAGCCAATCAAATAATTTTCCATAGAATTGAACTAGTTCAATAGCATAGTACCAATATTTTCACACTAGAGGTGAACTAGATATAAGCGAGTTAAAATAATTTACATAGGTTGAACTAGCCTACTCTATAGCCTAAGTCACAAAAACATTTTACACCAGAGTTGAACTAGCTCATAGCCTAGACAAAATTTTACACTAGAGTGACAGACTCTATAAGCTAGTTCAAATAATTTTACACTAGAGTGTGAACTAGCATCTATAGCCTAGTGCAAATAATTTTACACTAAGTTGAATAGCTCGTATGCCTGGTTCAAATCACTTTACCACAAGAGTGAACTAGTTTTATAAATATAGATATATAATTTTACACAGAGTTAACTAGGTTAATACTCCTATTATAAATAATTTTACACTAGAGTTGAACTAGCTCTGTAGCCTAGCTCAAATAATTTTACACAGAATTAACGTTCGTATATCTAGTACATAAATTTCACTAGCGTTGACTAGATCATACCCTAGTACAAAAATTTACAATAGAGTTGAATAGCTCTAGCCTAGTACAAATAATTTTACCACTATAGTTGAACTACCTCTATAAGCTAGTTCAAATAATTTACACTAGAGTGGAGCAGTTTATATAACTAGTAAAATAATTTACACTAGAGTTGAACTAGCTCTATAAGCTAGTTCAAATAATTTTACATAGAGTGTTGAACTATCTCTATACCCTAGTCAAATAAGTTTACACAAGAGTTGTACACTTTTAAACTAGTATATATAATTTTACAACTAGAGTTGAACTAGCTCTATAGCTAGTATAAATAATTTACACTAGAATGAACTAGCTCTATAAGCTAGTTAAATAATTTTACACTATACTTGAACTAGCTCTAAGCTTGTTTCAAATAATTTAATACTAGAGTTGAACTAGCTCTATAGCCTATTTACAAATAATTTTACACTAGAGTTGAAACTGCTCTATAGCCTATAAAATAATTTACACTAGAGTTGAACTAGCTCCGTAATCTAGTTCGAATAATTTTACACTAGAGTTTGTACTAGCTCTATGGCCTAGTACAAATATATTTTTTTCACAGAGTTGAACTAGCTCTATAGCCTAGTTCAAATAGTTTACACAAGAATTAACTAGTACTATAATCTAGCCACAAATATTTTTACACTACAGTTGAACAGCTCTATAAGCTAGTTAAAATCATTTCACACTAGAGTTGAACTAGCTCTATAGCCTAGTACAAATATTTACCCAGAGTGAACTAGCACTTATAAACTAGTTCAAATAATTTACACTACTGTTGAACTAGCTCTATAAGCTAGTTCAAATTATTTTACACTAGAGTTGAACTAGCTCTATAGCTTAGTATAATAATTTTATACTAGAGTTTAACTACATTATAGCTAGTTCAAATAATTTTACACTAGAGTTGAAACTGTCTATAGGCTAGTCAAATAATTTTACAAAAGAATTGAACTAGTTCTATAATCTAGTACAATAATTTTACTTAGAGTTTAACTAGCTCTATACAATTGTACAAATAATTTTACCACTGGTTGACTAGCTCTATAGCCTAGTACAAATAATTTGACTCTATAGTTCAACTAGCTCTATAAGCTAGTTCAAATAATTTTACACTATAGTTGAACTAGCTCTATAGCCTAGTACAAATAATTTTACACTCAGGTTGAACTAGCTCTACAGCTAGTTCAAAGATGTTACACTAGAGTTGAACTAGCTCAATAGCCTAGTACAAATAATTTTGCACTAGAGTTGAACTAGCTCATAAGCTAGTACAAATAATTTACACTAGGAGTTGAACTAGCTCTATTAGACTAGTAGCAAAAATTTACATAGAGTTGAACTAGCTCTATAGCCAGTTCAAATAATTTTACACTAGAGTTGAACTAGCTCTTATAGCCTAATGTAAAATAATTTTACATGAAGAATTGAACTAGTTCTATTACTAGTACAAATATTTTTCACTAGATTGAACTAGCTCTATAAGCTAGTTAAATAATTTTCACACTAGAGTTAACTAGCTCTATGCATAGTACAAAACTTACTTTTACCACCAGAGTTGATAGCTCTATCGCCTAGTACAAATAAAACTTTATCACCAGAGTTCAACTGCGTCTATAAGCAGTTCAAAATAATTTTACACTATAGTTGACATAGCTCTAAGCCTAGTACAAATAATTTTACACAGAGTTGAACTAGCTCTACAAGCTAGTTCAATGAGTTACACTCAGAGTTGAAATAGCTCTAGCTGCCTTAGTACCAATAATTTTACACTAGAGTTGTAATTAGCTCTATAAGATCTAGTTCAAATAATATACACTAGAGTTGAACTTACCTCTATAGCGTAGTGCAAATATTTTACACTAGAGTTGAACTAGCCTATCGCCTTTGGTTCAAAATAATTTACACAGGAGTTGTACTAGTTCTATAATAACATTATATAATTTTACCACTAGAGTTAACTTAGCTCTATACCCTAATACAAATAATTTTACACTAGAGTTGGAACTGTCTAATAGCCTAGTTCAAAATCATTTTACACAGAATAACTAAGGTTCTATATAAGTAATAAATTTTACACTAGAGTGTGAACTACTCGATACCCTAGTACAATTAATTTTACAATAGAGTTGAATAGCTCTATTAGCTAGATCAATAATTTTACACTTAGTTGAACTACCTCTAGTAACCTGTTCAAAAATTTTACACTAGAGTTGAACTAGTTTATATAACTTAGTATAAATAATTTTACACTAGAGGTGAACTAGCTCTATAATCTAGTTCACAATAATTTTACACTGCAGAGTAGAACTAGCTCTATAGACTATGAACAATAATTTACACTAGAGTTGAAACTAGCTCAATAAGCTAGTTCGAATAATTTTACACTAGAGTTGTGAACTAGCTTAGGCCAGTACAACATAAATTTTACACTAGAGTTGAATAGCTCTATAGCCTAGTTACAAATAATTTAACACCAAAAGAATGAACTAGTACATAATCTGCTAAAGTATTTTTACAATACAGTTGAACTAGCTCTATAAGCTAGTTAAATATTTTCACCACTAGAGTTGAACTAGCTCTTATAGCTAGTACTAAATAATTTACCCCAGAGTTGAACTAGCGCTATAAGCTAGTTCAAATAATTTTACAATAGGGTTGAACTTGCTCTATAAGCTAGTTCAAATAATTTTACACTAGAGTTGAACTAGCTCTATAGCCTAGTATAAATAATTTTATACTAGAGTTAACTACCTTTATAAGCTAGTTCAAATAATTTTACACTAGAGTTGAACTAGCTCTATAGGCTAGTTCAAATAATTTCAGCAAGAATTGAACTGTTCTATAATCTAGTACATATAATTTTACTCTAGAGTTTAACTAGCTCTATACAATAGTACAAATAATTTTACCTTGAGTTAAACTAGCTCTATAGCCCAGTACAAATAATTTGACACTATAGTTCAACTAGCTCTATAAGCTAGTTCAAATAATTTTACACTAGAGTTGAACTAGCTCTATAGCCTAGTACAAATAATTTTACAATTGGGTTTAACTACCTTTATAAGCTAGTTCAAATAATTTTACACTAGAATTGAACTAGCTCTATAAGCTAGTTCAAATAATTTTACACAAAAATTGAACTACTTCTATAATCTAGTACATATAATTTTACACTAGAGTTTAACTAGCTCTATGCACTAGTACAAAAATTTTTACACTTGAGTTGAACTAGCTCTATAGCCCAGTACAAATAATTTTACACTATAGTTAAACTAGCTCTATAAGCTAGTTCATATAATTTTACACTAGAGTTGAACTAGCTCTATACACTAGTACAAATAATTTTACACTTGAGTTGAACTAGCTCTATAGCCGAGTACAAATTTTTTTACACTGTTGTTGAACTAGCTCTATAAGCTCGTTCAAATAATTTTACACTAGAGTTAACTAGCTCTATACACTACTGGAATCTGGCAATTTGCCGTCTGCCACCTCTTTGCCGTCCGCCAGCTGACGGCAAAGAGCCTCTTTGCCGTCCGCTTCCACAAAGCGGACGGCAAAGAAAGTGCAGATGGCAAAAAGTCTATTTGCCGTCCGCTGTTTCTTTGCCGTCAGCCAGCTAACGGCAAAGAGCTAGAAGGCAGACGGCAAAGGGCCAGGTGGGCCCCACGGGGCACGGCGTGGCTAGGTCAGGTTCTTTCCCGTCCGCCAGTGGACGGCAAAGAGGAGACGTGGGCTAGCCCTAAACGGCCGCTCTCTTTGCCGTCTACTAGCAGACGACAAAGAAGGCCCACTTAACGGGCCGAGCCATCTCCCCTCTCTCTTTCTTTCTCTGTTTCCCTCCCGCGCGCCCGCCTCTCTCCTCCCCCGCCGCTCTGCCGCCGCCGCCCGCCAGCCCTGCCCCCCGGACCCAGCCCCCACCGCCGTCCAGCCCTCCCCCCGCGCCCCGTCACCCCGTCGCCTCGCCACGCGCCGTCGCCCCGCCGCGCCCCGTCGCCGGAGAGGCCTGCGCGGGGCCGCCCCCGTGCCGGACCCCTCCCCGCGGCCCTACGCCACCCCGCCCCGCTGCCGCCCTCATCCCCTGCGCCGCCCCGCCCCACCGGCCGACCTCGCCCTCCACCGGCGACCCCCTGCAGGTTTGTTCTTCCCCCTTTTTTTTAGTTTTGTTTTTTTAGTTTCTTCTAGTTTAGTTTCTGCTTTAGTTATAGTTTAGTTTTATTTTCAGTTTAGTTTTAGTTTTAGTTTTAGTTTATTTTAGTTTAGTTTATTTTAGATTTGTTTTAGTTTTAGTTTAGAAGAAGAAGAGGAGTAGAAGGACGAGGAGGAGGGAGGAAGAGGAGGAGGGAGAAGAAGAAGAAGAAGAAGAAGAATAAGAAGAAGAAGAAGAAGAAGAAGAAGAAGAAGAAGAAGAAGAAGAAGAAGAAAAGGAAAAAGAAGAGAAGAAGGAAAGGAAAAAAGAGGGCGCCCGGGGACGAGTGGGTTAGGGGTTCCTCGGTGTCGATGGAACCCTAAATAGCAAGTATCGTCGGTGCGAGATACATGTGGCCGTCGGTGTCGAACACTACATCCATGTCCCACAAGTGACACCGACGTCCGGCGTCCCGAAGCAACTGTTCTCGGCGTCGATGGCGGTCAAACACCATCGCGAATTTGCCTGGTAGCCTCTGCGATGACGATTAAAAGGCAAGTGTTGAAACTTGAAACACCCAAACTGACTCAAGTCGGTTTGGTTGTTTGAAATTTCAAAACTTGGCTTTAATCCTCATCGCAGAGGCTGCCAGACAAATTCGCGATGGTGTTCGACCGTCATCGGCCACCAGAACTATTGTTGCGGGACGCCGGGCGCCGGCTTCACTTGTGGAATGTGGATCTAGTGTTCAACGCCGAGCGCCACATGTATCTCGCACCGATGGTACTTGCTATTTAGGGTTCCATCGATGCCAAGGACCCCCTAACCCACTCGTCCTGTTGTCAATATTTAGTTAGGTCGATAGAAGAAACAAAATTGCTATGTTACTCATCTTTGGATTTAAATGTGCAGTTATTTCGTCGCTGCGAGGGTCTAGTGTTCGACGAGCTCCGCCCCTGCGTTCGTTGGTGAGCACAAATGACATCTCCTCCTCCCCCCTTCATTTGCTCTGTTCCGGTCTTCGTGCCGATGAAACTTGCTAGCTATAGGTGTCAATCATCAGTATGCGTAACCACTATGCGTCTCCCATTCGAAAGGGTTACATCTACAAATATGCATGCATTTGCATATTTATAATCGTGATTCTTTCGAATTGTCCAACGTTATACATGGACAGCCCAAGTATGTGTAGATTGGGTTCGTTTTCCAATATGCTCAGCACCGGATCCGATGCAGAATTTCGTCAGTGCCTCCCTGTTGTTCTCCGGGTATACATTCTCTCTGCTTATTGCCGAGACGTGTATCAGGAGAACAGCGGGGAGGTGCTGCCGAAATATTGCGTCGGATCCGGAGCAGAGCATGGGAAAACGAACCCGATCTACACATACTAGTGTGGGATTAGGACCTATCTTTACCTATTAGCATGTAGGTTGCATGGACGTAATAAAACTGACAAACTCCATTAACTGATGGATATGGTTTGCTTAATTATGTATATATTTCTTGTGTGTCCAGTAGGAAGTCAATATGAGTGATCGTGCATGGATGTACACCGGTTACACTTGTCAGAAAGTTTGGACCGAGGAATGGTTAACAAAAACCAAGGGGTTTGTTAGAGCCGCATTTGCAAATGGCAAGGAATTTAGCTGGTGCCCCTGTGCCCGTTGCGACAACTATAACAAGAGGGACGAGCTTGAAATGAGTAAAGACCTGCAGAAGTTTGGTTTTACGCCTGGTTACACGGTCTGGACATTACGTGGTGAGTCTGCCCAACGTGCCGGAGCCGAGGTTCGTCGTCGCACCAACGAGCATGGTACCGGGACCGCAGACATGGTGCAAGACTTTGACGATGCACGGGACTCGGACGAGGAGATGGAGGAATCTGCAAAGGCCTTCACTGAAATGTTGGAGTCCTCAAAACGTCCTCTCCACGAGCACACTGAGCTTTGTCAGCTGGATGCCATCTCACAAATAGTGGCTTTGAAGGCTCAATTCAACTTGGGCAGAGAATGCTACGACGCGATGATGACACTATTCGGATGATTTCTACACAAAGGTGTGACGCCCCCGGCCCGATCGTGCACTATTCATACACGCAAATGCACACGATCAAGCCTAAGGACTCACGGGAAGATATCACAACACAACTCTAAAACACAAATAAAGTCATACAAGCTTTATATTACAAGCCAGGGCCTCGAGGGCTCGAATTCATAAGCTTGCGAACAAGCGTCAGCGGAAGCATCAGATATCTGAGTACAGATATAAAAGAAAGTACAGAAAGGCCTTTAGAAAGGCGGGGCAAAATAAAACACTACGATCGAAAGGCGAAGGCCTCCTGCCTGGGACCCTCCGATCCTACTCCTGGTCGTCAGTCAACTCGTAGAAGTATCCATCCTCTGGGTAGTAGTAGTAGCGATCGTCGGCAGGGCAGCTGTCTCAGGGGCTCCGTCATCTTGGTCACGACAAACTGATATGGGGAGAAAAGGAAAGAAAAGCAACCGTGAGTACTCTGAAGTACTCAGCAAGCAAGGATCTACACTACATATGCAACATTATCAAGGGGAGGCTGTATATGTGGACTGGGCTGCAGAAATGCCAGAATAGAGAGAAGGCCTAGTCCTATCGAAGACTAGCATCTTCAGCGGTCTTGCAGCAGTAGAAGAGAGTAGAACAATACCATATAATGTAGCAGTAATAATATCAACCTCATCCTGAGATCCTTTCTCGACTCCCTGCGAGAAAGCAATCCCAGAGCCATATATACAGGTCTCATCACAGGTATCCAGTTCTAAATTGTATCAATCAGGATACAACTCCGAGTGTCCTTTACCGTAGGACCGGCTATCGATAGAAATGTTCTTCCCTGCAGGGGTGCACCAACTTACCCAACACGCTCGATTAACTTCGGCCGGACACACTTTCCTGGGTCATGCCCGGCCTCGGCCAAACGACACATCGCAACCCTACCTATAGCTCAGCAGAGAGGTCCCCGTCGGTCTACATCCTAAGCGCTCAGAGGTCTTGGGCCATCGCCCTGTGCACTCCGAGTCGTTGCGCGCAGGGAGAAGCCTGGCACCAGGAGGGCGCCGGTCCGTCCGTGCCGCCATGCTGAACTGGACGTCTGACAGAGCTTTCGGCTGATGCATACGATGCAGAACGCCCATACTATGCCCACGTGATGGTTAGTGCTATCAGGCCAGAGGCCTGCTTGGATCAAATATCCAAATCGTTAGGACTAGGGCTTGCGGTAACGAGCAGAGACTCACGAAAGATGTGACCCCGTCGCCCCGTCTCGAGGACTTGCGGCAAGGGTTAAGAATGCCCGGCCGCGCCTCGTATTCACCACTCGGGCACCACACTGGCAACCCGCCTTCACATCACACGCGGGTACCCCTCAGGGTCGACCCGCCTTTCCAAGTAACATTGTAAAGTCCAAGTATCCGTGTGTCCATAACATCAAGGAATCCGAGGTATCACCCTCATTGAATTCCCACTCGATGTATCCGTCAAGGTGAACTAGGAGGAATCACCCTCACTGGGTCCACACTTGAGGTGTTGTACGACAGCGTCGTTATCGGAAGCGGTGAAGGAGGAATCACCCTCGATGACCATGACCGAATAACTACTCTACAGAGTTAACATCAGAAGTGCTACAAGAGGTTTCACCCTCGGCACTCGATAGTAACGCTGCAGTGTCGTTACAACTAAGGGGGGTGATGTGCGGTGTCGGGTCCTGGTCTTCAATCCCATTGATCGGGTCTTCTGACGATCCAGCGCGGCAGTCGGGATAAGTGGGGTCACTGATAGGTCTCTACCCAGCCTAGACTAAACAGTTTAGGATATGTAGGTAATTATCAACAGCAGGTTACAATGAACAGGCTATGCATCAGAATAGGTAAAGCAGCAGCAGCAGCAGCAATTCTAATGCAAGCATGGGAATATAGAATGGGCGATATCGGGATGATCAAAGGAGGGGCTTGCCTGGTTGCTCGGCGGCAAGGGCAAGGTCGTCTATGGTGTCTTCGGGATCCGGAGCTGCGTCGGTCTCGGGGACGACGTCGGTGTCAGGGTCTACCGAGAGAGAAGAGGGGGAGGAAACAGTATAAATATAGAGCAAACTGGAGCAACACAAGGTACGACATGATAATACGCAGTGCCGGGTGTATCCTAACGTATGGTTGCACGTCACCGAGGAAGGAGGAATCCATCCGGGAATGTTTTCCCGGTTCCGGACATTTGTCAGACAGATGACCGGAGAGGGACGGTTGCATGTTCTGATAGTTAGGGACGTGTGACGGACGAACGGACCGCATATTCAGATTCGTCTCGTCGTTCTGAGCAACTTTCATGTACAAAGTTTTTCGATCTGAGTTACGGATTATTTAATATGATTTTCTAAAGTTTTTATTAATTTCTGGAATTTAATTAATTATTTAAATTAACATTATCCGAAACAGTGTCTTGCTGACGTCAGCATGACGTCAGCATGACGTCAGGACCAGTGGGTCCCACCTGTCATACTCACATTAGGCTAATTAGTGATTAACTAATTAATTAACATTTAATTAAACTAATTAATTAAATTAGACTAATCTAAACAGGGTTAATTAACTAATTAATTAACTGGTTAATTGTTTATTTTATTTATTTTTATTTTTCGTTTTTAAGGGCTGGGCCCCGTTCGTCAGCGTCACAGGGGCACTGGGCCCCACCGGTCAGTGGCACAAGGGCCACGGGCGGGCCACGGGCGCGGCGCGGCACGCGTGCGCGGGCGTGCGCGAGCGGCGGCGGCGCGTGCGCGCGAGCGCAGGCAGGCGCGGGCGAGGCAAGCGGGCGATGGGCGTGGCAAGAGCGGGCGGAGCAGCGACGCTAGGCGAGCAGGGGCGGCGCGCGGGCGGTCGGCAGCAGCGGCAGGCGGCGCACGTAGGCAGCATCAGAGCGGGGTGGCCATGCGCGGGCGGTGAGGCACGGCCAGAGGGCCGGCGACGCGGTCAGCGCCGGTGCGGCCGCGTGGTGGGCGCGGGCGACGGCCGGGGCAAGGCCGGGGCGCGGCCCAGGCGTAGAGGCGGAGCGGGGCGAGGTGCGGGCGCGGTGCGGGGCTGCGGTGAGCGCGGCGGTGACCGAGGGGAGAGGAGGGGCGCGGGCAGCGCGGTGCTCACCGCGAGCTGTAGGGGGGTGGCAGCGGTGCTCGAGCTCGAGGGGGAGGACGGGGACGAGGTCGACGACGGAGAGGGGGAGGCGCGACGAGGTCCGGTGAGGGAGAGGACGAGGAGGACGGGGCGGCGGCGTCGGGCACGGGGTCGAGGTCGAGCGACGGGACGAGGAGGCCCGGCGGAAGGGCGGCACTGGCGAGGTGGCGTCGAGGCGCAGCGGCGATGGAGAGCGGGGCGGCGCGGTCGCCGGGGTCGCCGGCCCGATCCAGATGGGATCGGGTGGAGGGAGTGGAGACCGAGGGGGTGGGGGAATGGGGTGTCGGTGGGCTAGGGTTACGGGGAGTGAGGGGATAAGGGGATGGGGTGGGCCGGCCAGGGGGGAATGGGCCGGCCTGGTTGGTGGCCTGGTGGCCAGCTGGGCCACGGCCCAGTTGGTCCGGGGGGGGGGGGCTTTTCCTTTTTCTTTTCTTTTCTCCTTTTATTTATCCATACCCCTGTTTTGTAAATAGTTAGGGCTCAAATTGAATTTTGTAAAACATGTGACCTGGTCCATAAATACCAGTGCTTAATTCCCTAACACCTAAAATTAGTTTGGACAAAACATCATTTCATACTTAAATTAGATTTAATAAATGGTTATTAAATATTGCTTTTAGTCGCTGTTTGAAGATGTTTGAGTCACTTACCCAACTCCAATGATGTTGGTTTCAATTTTAGAATTGTCTCTGATTTATTTGCTATTTAATGAACAATTTAGTTTCTATGTTGGACAACTTTTATTTTCCACTTTCATTTAAATTTGGATTTTGAGTTAGAAGCTGAAATGCATTATGATGCAAATGATGATCATGCACTGTTAATCATGCTGACGTGGCATAATCAAAATTGGGATTACTGTAGTTAACCACCGGGGGTGTTACAAATCTCCTCTACTAACAAGAATTCTCGTCCCGAGAATTAAGAAGTAGAAGGAAAAAGTTCGGGGTATTCCGCACGAAGATTATCCTCGCGTTCCAAAGTGGCTTCATTTTCAGTATGATTTGACCACTGCACTTTGAGGAACTTGGTAACCTTCTGACGGGTTCGACGTTCAGCTTCATCGAGGATGCGGATCGGATGCTCCTTATAAGAAAGATCATCTTGCAATTCAAGCATCTCGTGATCCACAGATCGGTGCGGAGATTCCTTGAAGCATTTACGAAGTTGCGACACATGGAAGACGTCGTGGATATGAGAGAATTGCGGCGGCAACTCCAATTTATATGCCACCTGACCACGCCTAGCAACAATGCGGAAAGGACCAATGTAGCGCGGAGCTAACTTGCCCTTGATTCCAAAACGGTGAGTGCCCTTCATAGGAGTGACACGAAGATAAGCTTGATCACCAGGTTGATAAGTCCAACCCCATCGTTTGCGATCATAGTTGCTCTTCTGGCGGTCCTGAGCCGCCTTGAGATTTTCCCGGACAATTCGGACTTGTTCTTCGGCGTGTTGAATAATATCTGGACCCACGAGCGGTCGTTCCCCAGTTTCTGACCAATTCAGAGGGGTTCGACACTTACGTCCATAGAGAACTTCAAAGGGGGCCATTTTCAAGCTGGCTTGATAGCTGTTGTTATAGGAGAACTCGGCATATGGAAGAGATTCTTCCCACTTCTTGCCAAACGATATAACACAAGCTCGCAACATGTCTTCAAGCACTTGATTAACTCGTTCAACTTGGCCTTGGGATTGAGGATGATAAGCTGAACTCCAGGTAATATGAGTTCCCATAGCCTTTTGGAAACTTTCCCAGAAATGACCAGTGAATATGCTGCCACGGTCTGAACTGATCTCTTTCGGGATACCATGGAGTGAAACAATTCTGGAGATATATAACTCTGCTAACTGACTAGCAGTGATCGTCTCCTTGACAGGCAGGAAGTGTGCAACTTTGGAGAGTTGGTCGACGACGACAAGAATAGCATCGTGACCCTTCTGTGACCTGGGAAGTCCTGTAATGAAATCCATCTGAACCTTATCCCATTTCCATAAAGGAATAGGTAACGGTTGCAGAATTCCAGCAGGCTTCTGATGTTCTGCTTTAACGCGTCGACACACATCACATTCAGCAACATATCGAGCAATGTCTTGCTTCATTCTAGACCACCAGTACCTTTGACGGAGATCACGATACATCTTGGTGCTACCCGGATGAATAGACAGCGGGGTATCATGTGCCTCCTTCATGACTTTGTCAGTCATAAGCTCGAAGCGAGGTACGACAATGCGGTCTCTGAAATACCAGGTTCCATCTTCAGACAGCGAGAAATCCCTGTACTTTACAAGGTGAAGGTCTTTCTTCATCAAATCAATTTCAGCATCTTTAGCTTGCGCATTCTTAACAGCTTTCTCAAGGTCTGGTTCAACAACCAAGGTTTTTAGGTATCCTTGGGGAACTATCTCGAGATTTAGCTTTCGAAGCTCTTCATACAGAAGTGGTTGCTGTAGCTGAACCTCAAGTTCGCAGCAATAGGATTTGCGGCTCAACGCATCAGCCATTACATTAGCCTTGCCAGGGGTATAAGAAATACCCAAGTCATAGTCCGCAATGGTCTCCATCCATCTTTGCTGACGGAGATTCGGAGATGGCTGAGTGAACAAGTACTTCAAACTTTTATGATCCGTGTAGATCTCGCAACGATTACCGAGGAGATAATGTCGCCACAACTGCAGTGCATAGATGACAGCAGCTAGTTCTAGATCATGTACCGGATAATTCTCTTCATGCGGTCGCAACTGACGAGAGCCATAGGCAATCACTTTACGCTCTTGCATTAGGATACAGCCTAATCCTTCACGGGATGCGTCACAATAGATCACAAAGTCTTTGCGAGAATCTGGAGGAGCAAGTACTGGGGCAGACGTTAGCTTGTCTTTGAGTGTTTGAAAACTTTCCTGACATTTTTCTGTCCATTCAAACTTAACGCCCTTGTGAAGCAGATCAGTCAAAGGCTTAGCAATCTTAGAAAAATTCTCGACAAAACGACGGCAATAACTTGCAAGACCGAGAAAACTTCTCACTTGCTTGACGTTCTTCGGAGGAGTCCAGTCAAGTATAGCCTGAACTCGTTCTGGGTTAACGGCAATGCCATCTTTCGAAATCACATGGCCGAGATATGTCACTTCAGACAACCAGAATTCACATTTAGAATATTTGGCATACAGTTGGTGTTCTCGGAGCCTTTCCAGTACAAGACGGAGGTGTTCAGCATGTTCTTCCTTATTCTTTGAATAAACCAGAATATCATCTAGATATACCACGACGAACTTGTCGAGGTAATCCATGAAGATGTAATTCATCAGACGGGAAAATGTGGCTGGAGCATTGGTTAAGCCAAATGACATGACAGTGTACTCATAAGAGCCATAGCGAGTAACAAAAGCAGTCTTCGGAATATCCTCTTCACGAACACAGATCTGATGATAACCCAATCTCAAATCAAGCTTAGAGAATACTGCGGAACCAACAAGTTGATCATACAAATCATTGATCCGAGGAAGCGGATACTTGTTCTGAATTGTTGCTTGGTTGATTGGTCGATAATCCTGAACCAATCGGTTAGTTCCATCCTTCTTCTTAACGAAGAGTGAAGGTGCTCCCCAAGCAGAGGAACTGGGGCGGATGAAACCTTTCTTAAGTGATGTGTCGATTTCTTCCTTAAGCTCAAGAAGGTGGTGCGGAGGCATCTTATAAGGACGCTTCGCAATAGGGGTTGTGCCAGGTTTCAAGTCGATGACAAATTCGACAGCTCTAGCAGGGGGTATTCCTGGAAGTTCTTCTGGAAATACATCTTGAAAATCACGAACAACTGGAACGTTCTCGATGCCTTCAAGAGGTGAAGCATTCAATGCATTCAGAACATAAATCTGAGCTTCGGCGTCCAGAACTGTTCGAGCTGAGTATCTGACTATCTGGCCAGAAGGGTGTGTGAGGCGGACTATTTCAGTGGCACAGTCAATCAAAGCTTTATGAGGCTTCAACCAGTCCATACCCAGAATAATGTTTATGTTGGAGGTCTTGAGAGCAATGAGTGAAACGGGGAACATCAATCCTCTGATCGCAATGAGGTTACCGTGGCTTACCATGGTAGTTTGCCAATTAGCCCCAGGTGACTGGATTACTAATGGAGTGGACATCTCCTCGAAATGTATATCATGGCTTCGCGCAAAACTTTCGGACATGAAGGAGTGCGATGCTCCAGAATCAAAAAGGACTGAAGCTGGGATTGAATTGACTAGAAGGGTGCCCATCACAATTTTGGGGTCCTGTCGAGCTTCTTCAATGTTGACTTGATTGACATGAACCCGAACTATAGCAGGCGGCCTGGCATTACTGTTTCTGAGACGACGGTTCCGACAAGTCTTCTTGCAACCAACAGAAGGACGTGGTGCAACCTGATGAAAAGCCACAGCATCAGGCGGCCCACCATGAACCGATAGCTGTCTCGGCGGTGAAGGCAGACGAGGTGCAACATATGACGGCCTTGGTGTTGGAGCAGGTCGGTGATGAACATTGTGTGGGATCCAGTCTCGACGTTTCTGAACAGGCTGACCCGAGGATGAGCCAGCTTCATGAGTGCGCTTGAGCGACTCCTGGCATTCAGTCAGAGCTGTTTCAATTTGGAAAGATTTGCTGACAAGCGTTGCGAAGTCTGTGCAGTCAAGGACTGCAAGTGCGAGTTTTATGTCAGTACGGAGTCCTTCACGGAATTTATCCTGCTTGCGGGCGTCAGTGCAGACGTCATCTTCAGCATAGCGGGATAACTCGAGAAATTTCCTCTGATATCCATCGACAGTCATTGTGCCCTGTGAGAGTTTGCGGAACTCCCGTTTCTTCTGGTCCATCAGACCTTGAGGAATGTAGCATGCACAAAAAGATGACTGAAATTCCTGCCAAGTGGTTACAGTGTCTACAGGCAACATAGCCCTGTGGCTTTCCCACCATTGAGCAGCTGATCCCCTCAGGTGATACGTCGCATAGGTGATGTAACTGTCAGGGGTAACATTGGCCGACTTCAACTGAAAGGCAATGTCACGGAGCCAATCATCAGCATCCATAGGATTGGTGGAGTTGCGGAAAACGGACGGGTTGAGGTGCACAAATTCTGGCAGCGAGATCGGTCCAGGCTCCTGACGAGCCTCATTGCGTTCCAAACGTCTTACCAGACTCTCGTTGAGCTGACGGTTCAATTCAAACTGCTGCATCATTGCGGCAATATAGGGTGGAGGTGGAGGATCGTCAGCCATCCTGCCAAATCAACAGGGGCAATTTAGCTAGTAACTTGCAGGTGTATGGAATTATCTATGAAGTAACACGCACAACAGAAGGAAGTGCAATAGATACTTCATCATATTCGCACCAGACATTCAAAGCCACACATAGCCTCGGTTAGCATCCGGCATTACGACAGTTGAAAAGGGAAAGGCTAGACATCTAGGCGGCGCGCAGGCACGCGATATGGGAGTACACAACGGGACATAGCAAAGGCTAGATCCACGTCGGAGAAAACTGTTGGAGCGAGGAATCTGCACGTGACAACACAGGGTGCCCTCGATAAAAGGATCCTGTAAGCAGAACCTGGCCCACAATCTTGAAGCAAGGGGGGAATATTTCAGAACTCCGGGTGGATGTGAGCACGAGAGCCTAATGCTGGAGTTAGTAAAATCATTTAACCCGAATAGAAGAGAGGTCAGAGTCCCAGAGTAAAGGTGAGGAATAAAAGATACTAATACCTCCCAATTGGCGACGTGGGCCCGTAAGCCACACAGCCAAGTTAGTAAAATAGTTTTCCGGTTTCTAGACTCAACTTCGGCCAAGGAGTTGGAAAGGGGGTTCCTACAGTCAGTCGGCTCTGATACCAAATTGTGACGCCCCCGGCCCGATCGTGCACTATTCATACACGCAAATGCACACGATCAAGCCTAAGGACTCACGGGAAGATATCACAACACAACTCTAAAACACAAATAAAGTCATACAAGCTTTATATTACAAGCCAGGGCCTCGAGGGCTCGAATTCATAAGCTTGCGAACAAGCGTCAGCGGAAGCATCAGATATCTGAGTACAGATATAAAAGAAAGCACAGAAAGGCCTTTAGAAAGGCGGGGCAAAATAAAACACTACGATCGAAAGGCGAAGGCCTCCTGCCTGGGACCCTCCGATCCTACTCCTGGTCGTCAGTCAACTCGTAGAAGTATCCATCCTCTGGGTAGTAGTAGTAGCGATCGTCGGCAGGGCAGCTGTCTCAGGGGCTCCGTCATCTTGGTCACGACAAACTGATATGGGGAGAAAAGGAAAGAAAAGCAACCGTGAGTACTCTGAAGTACTCAGCAAGCAAGGATCTACACTACATATGCAACATTATCAAGGGGAGGCTGTATATGTGGACTGGGCTGCAGAAATGCCAGAATAGAGAGAAGGCCTAGTCCTATCGAAGACTAGCATCTTCAGCGGTCTTGCAGCAGTAGAAGAGAGTAGAACAATACCATATAATGTAGCAGTAATAATATCAACCTCACCCAGAGATCCTTTCTCGACTCCCTGCGAGAAAGCAATCCCAGAGCCATAAAGTCATCAAACCTCGTCCTGAGATCCCTTCTCGACTCCCTGCGAGAAGCAATCCCAGAGCCATATATACAGGTCTCATCACAGGTATCCAGTTCTAAATTGTATCAATCAGGATACAACTCCGAGTGTCCTTTACCGTAGGACCGGCTATCGATAGAAGTGTTCTTCCCTGCAGGGGTGCACCAACTTACCCAACACGCTCGATTAACTTCGGCCGAACACACTTTTCTGGGTCATGCCCGGCCTCGGCCAAACGACACATCGCAACCCTACCTACAGCTCAGCAGAGAGGTCCCCGCCGGTCTACATCCTAAGCGCAAGGGGGTCTTGGCCATCGCCCCTCGCCCTCCGGGTCGTTGCGCACAGGGTGGATACCAGCATCGCCTCGGGTGGCCGACACGATCCGACCGTGCCGCAGTGCTGAACT
The DNA here is from genome assembly GCA_011799875.1 of Thinopyrum elongatum. Taxonomy (NCBI): domain Eukaryota; kingdom Viridiplantae; phylum Streptophyta; class Magnoliopsida; order Poales; family Poaceae; genus Thinopyrum; species Thinopyrum elongatum. Next base: position 69,460 of record JAAAXO010000167.1, on the reverse strand, counting down.
GGACATCTGACAGAGCTTTCGGCTGATGCATACGATGCAGAATGCCCATACTATGCCCACGTGATGGTTAGTGCTATCAGGCCAGAGACCTGCTCGGATCAAATATCCAAATCGTTAGGACTAGGGCTTGCGGTAACGAGCAGAGACTCACGAAAGATGTGACCCCGTCGCCCCGTCTCGAGGACTTGCGGCAAGGGTTAAGAATGCCCGGCCGCGCCTCGTATTCACCACTCGGGCACCACACTGGCAACCCGCCTTCACATCACACGCGGGTACCCCTCAGGGTCGACCCGCCTTTCCAAGTAACATTGTAAAGTCCAAGTATCCGTGTGTCCATAACATCAGGGAATCCGAGGTATCACCCTCATTGAATTCCCACTCGATGTATCCGTCAAGGTGAACTAGGAGGAATCACCCTCACTGGGTCCACACTTGAGGTGTTGTACGACAGCGTCGTTATCGGAAGCGGTGAAGGAGGAATCACCCTCGATGACCACGACCGAATAGCTACTCTACAGAGTTAACATCAGAAGTGTGCTACAGGAGGTTTCACCTCGGCACTCGATTAGTAACGCTTTGCGAGTGTCGTTACAACTAAGGGGGTGATGTGCGGTGTGGGTCTGGTCTCAATCCATTGTGGGTCTTCTGACGATCCAGCGCGGCAGGCGGGGATAAGTGGGGTCACTGAAGGTTCTACCCAGCCTAGACTAAACAGTTAGTAGGTTATGTAGGTAATTATCAACAGAGGTTACAATGGAAAGGCTATGCATCAGAATAGGTTAAAGCAAGAGCACAGCAGCAATTCTAATTGCAGCATGGGAATATAGAATGGGCGATATCGGGATGATAAAAGGAGGGGCTTGCCTGGGTGCTCGGCGGCAAGGGCAAGGTCGTCTATGGGTCTTCGCGGATCCGGAGCATGCGGGGTCTCGGGGGACGACGTCGGTGTCAGGGTCTACACGAGAGAGAAGAGGGGGGAGGAAACCGTATAAATATAGAGCAAACTGGAGCAACAAAGGTACGACATGATAAACGCAGTGCCGGGTGTATAACGTATGGTTGCACGTCACCGAGGAAGGAGGAATCCATCCGGGGAATGTTTTCCGGTTCCGGACATTTGTCAGACAGATGACCGGAGGAGGGAAGGTTGCATGTTCTGATAGTTAGGGACGTGTGGCGGACGAACGGACCGCTATTAGATTCGTCTCGTCGTTCTGAGCAAACTTTCATGTACAAAGTTTTTCGATCTGAGTTACGGATTATTAATATGATTTTCTAAAGTTTTTATTAATTTCCGGAATTTAATTATTATTTTTAAATTAAATTATCCGAAAAACAGTGTCTTGCTGAGTCAGCATGAGTCAGGACCAGTGGGTCCCACTGTCATACTCACATTAGGCTAATTAGTGATTAAAACTAATTAATTACAGTTAATTAAACTAATTATTAAATTAGACTAATCTAAACAGGGTTAATTAACAATTAATTAATAGTTAATTATTTATTTTATTATTTGTTATTTTCGTTTTTAAGGGCTGGGCCCCGTTCGTCAGCGTCACAGGGGCACTGGCCCCACCGGTCGTGGCACAAAGGGACCACGGCGGCCGCGGCGCTGATTGACGGGCGTCGCGCGCAGAGAGGAGGCAGAGCGGCCAGACCGATGGAGCACACCGGCGGCCAGGCCAGGCAGCCCAACGCCGCCCCCCCCGGGGAGAAGGGAGGTTAGCAAGGAGGAAGGAGCGAGGCCGAGAGCAAAGAACACGAGGGGGGGCGAAAACGAGCGAGGCGAAACAGACATAACCCCGCCTCCCCCCACCAGGGACGAGACAAGAGAGGGAGAAAGATCAGGAGAGACAGACGAGCAGGCGGAGAAGCGGGGGCGGTCGGCAAAAGAAGGGAGGCGACGCGCGTAGCAGGGGTGGGGGGGGGTGTGTTTTGGAACAGCATACAGAGCAGCGTGGTGGCACATGCGGAGGGGGTGAGGCACGAGCCAGAGGAGGGCGGGAGAGGTCAGGGACCGGTGATCCGAAGGCGTGGTGGAGGCGGGAGACGGCCGTGGGCAAGGACGGGGCGAGCCCAGCGTAGAGGAGGAGCGGAGGAGAGGTGAGAGAAGTGGCGACGGTGCGGGCTGGGTGCGAGCGAGCGGGTGAACGAGGGGAGAGAAGGGGCGGCGGGAACTCGACGGTGCGGGTGCTCACCGAGCGCAGTGTAGGGGAGGTGGCAGGTAGCATGTATGCTCGAGGTTGAGGGACGGAGGGGAACGAGGGTCGACGACGGATGAGGGAGGCGCGACGAGGTCCGTAGGAGGAGGAAGAGGACGACGGGGGAGGCGGGGCTGGCGGCGTACTGGGCACTGGGGTCGAGTCGAGCGACCGGGACGATGACGGCCCGGCGAAGGGGGCACTGGAGAGGTGGAGCGTCGTAGGCGCAGCGGCGATGGAGAGCGCGGGAGCCGCGGTCGCCAGTGGGTCGCCGAGGGGGGTCGATCCCGACAGGATTTCTGGATGGGGGGCCGCGGCAAACCCCAGGACGCCGCCGGGCCCGGGGGCACAGAGCAGCCTGCAGACGCGACCCCATGAGGGTGGGGTAGGAGCGCCAGATTAGCGGGAGGAGTGGTAGCGGCTAGGGTTTACGGGGAGTGAGGGAATAAGGGGAGGGGGTGGGCCGGCCAGGGGGAATGGCGGCAGGCCTGGTTGGTGGCTGGTGGCCAGCTGGGCACGGCCCAGGTGGTCCGGGGGGGGGGGGCTTTTACTTTTTCTTTCTCTTCTCCTTATTTATCCATACCGCTGTTTTATTTAAATAGTTAGGGCTCAAATTGAATTTTGTAAAACATGTGACCTGGTCATAAATACAGCGCTTAATTCCTAACACCTAAAATTAGTTTGGACAAAACCTCATTTCATACTTAAATTAGATTAATAAATGGTTATTAAATATTGCTTTTAGTCGCTGTTTGAAGATGTTTGAGTCACTTACCAACTCCAATGATGTGGTTTCAATTTTAGAATGTCTCTGATTTATTTGCTATTTAATGAACATTTAGTTTCTATGTGGACAACTTTATTTTTCCACTTTCATTTAAATTTGGATTTTGAGTTAGAAGGTGAAATGCATTATGATGCAAATGATGATCATGCACTGTTAATCATGCTGACGTGGCATAATCAAATGGGATTACTGTAGTTAACCACCGGGGGGTGTTACAAAAGGCCATGTGCTACCCCAACCTGTACTAGTCAGACAAAACTCCGCTGCTCTAAGATGGCCTATGAGAAGATGCATGCCTGTGAGAAAGGATGTGTCTTATTTAGGCTTCAGTATGAGGACTTGAACTATTGTCCCCCTTTGCAATTCTTCTAGGTATGTTGTGGTAGACAACGGTATGGTGGAGAGAGGCGGACCAAAAATACCCGTTAATGTTCGTCGGTATGCACCAATCGTACCAAGACTTCAACGTCTTTTATGGTATTGAGAAGAGACGGCCAGACAGATGACATGGAACAAAACGGGCCAAAGAAACCGAACTAGATGCAGATGGAATGTGATGATGGTGCACACATCGGATGGTGAAGCGTGGAAGCGCTCGATGCATTACATAAGGAAAAAAACGGCAGATCCAAGCATCCTCGAGTCGCCGTCAGCACAGATGGGTTCAGTATGTTGGTCAGATGGAAGCCCCATACAACTGTTGGCCCGTGTTTGTCAATTCCACTCAATCTCCCCCCCCGGGCAGATTATGCAACGAGAAAGAATTTTTTCCTGACGTTGATAATTCCAGGGCCAACTATCCGGGGAGAATATGAAGTGTGTACAAGCAGCGCTTCAGGACAAATTGCAAGAAGCTTGGGATAATGGGGGCAAGACATATGACGCCTTTAGAAACAGAACTCATAATGCGTGGAGGTACATGTACTCGACGCATGACTGCCGGCGTGTGCGCTATTCGTTGGCTGGTGTGTGTGCATGGAAGTTCCCGTGCCCCACATGCAAGGGAGCTCTTGAGTTTCGTTGGGTGATGGCAGGGGCAAGTATGTTGCTTCGACTTGCATAGACCGTTCTACATCCTGGCCATAAGTTCAGGAAAGACAAGAAGAACTTATCAAAGGTAGAGTTGTCAAACACTCTGCACCACCTGCGTGACAGGGACAACCGACCCTAGATCAGTTTAAACGCTCTCGAGCCAGATCCAGAGCGTCCAGGGTATTTCAAGGGGTATAATAAGGAAAAGCTGCTGGACTCACAGACATGCTTCTGGGATCTGCCTTACTTCAAAGACCTCCTTTGCCACACAACATCGACGTGATGCACACTGAAAAGAATATCGCCGAAGCCATTTTTGGTACATTGTTCGGCATAGAGGGGAAATCAAAGGATAATCCTAGTCTAGAGTCGTCAGAGAGGAGCATGTGATAGACCGTTACAAAAATGAAAGAGACCGAAGGAAAGGGGATCAACTGGACGAAGCGAAAGGCATGTTCATCGTGAAGGTCGGCAGCTATGAAGGAAATTATTTGGGGTGAATGCAGTTGAGTCTGATGGGTATGCAGCAAATCAAGAGGGGAGCGAGTCTTCAAAATTGAAAATATTGGTCTAAAAGTCATGATTGGCACATATGGATTGAGCGGATAATGCCGGATGTTGTGTGTGTGGCTTCATCGCGGCTGAGGGAAATGTCTAGAAGGCAGAGCTGAGCTATTTCTTCGTGTTCTTTGTGTGAAAGAACTATCGCCTGGCAGCCTATGAGAAAGAAATGAACGTTGGCGCGGGTTGGCAAAGACAGTAGTGTGAGAGAAGATCTTTCGCCAATCTTCTTTAATCAATGCACAACACTTGATGCATCTCCGACCGAGGCACGATGGGGGGGCCCGTGCAAAAATCATTGGTGCTACTAACTGAGAGGATGCAGAAGACGCTTCGAGCAAAATGTAAAAATAAACGTAGATAGATAGAAGCATCGTGAGCAGAGGCATTCATCACTGAGGAGGGGGTAAACTCGTGACGCACACTACGAAGCCAAAATCGTCATTTGCATAATCCGAGGCCTCACAGACAATGCTGACGAACCTCAAAAGGGTCAATCAACCTCGGTATTCAAAGGGAATCTCGCACCAGCCGGTGGTTGGAAATAGAAGGTTGGATGTTGAAGAATGGCGGACCATTTCGCTGTATCTCTTCAACAACCTAACAGAAGTGCGGCCGTACATCGAGTAAGATCTCGATACATTGTTTCACAACTTTAATTCTTGAACTTCTCTGATTCCTAGATTTTGATGCAGTCGATACGTCACCATATCTGTATGGAGCAGTGATCCAAAAGGATTCCGTCGAAGAGTATGAGCTTTGGCAAAACAAGGAGCCGAATTTCCCGGTTTCATCTCTGGTTCAAAAAAAACGGGAATCCATTAGACCCTTTTTTCTTGGCTAATTGCGACTAATGCAACAATCCTTTCGTATTAACTGTAGGCTAATTCAGAGATTATGGATGCGGATTGAGACAAGTAGCTAATGGGTTTTGACTATAAGGTCCGTTCATTGACAAAATGACATCAAGTGGTATCGCTTTCGTACCTATGACAAGAGCTATCTATGGCCGACCGAAAGTCTACAAATTGTTGTGTCTCTGCTATCGGCGAAGGAGGTATCGAGTATTATGGAAGAGTTGAAGCAATTTATGAACTTGAATTCTATGGTGAAAACCCCACAAACGTCATAGTCTTCAGATGTTATTGGTTCCACCGAGGGAGAGGACTAGAAGGATCATGAACTATAGGGCTAGTCGAAATCAAACAAAGCACCCATTTGGATGTTCCGATGTCTATATTACGGCTCAACAGGCACCCAAGTTTTCTATCTACCGGGGCCTATCAAAGTGATCCAAATCTCAGTGGTGGGACATCATTTATGAAGTGCCGCCACGTGTTAGACCACACTCCCCCCAATGAAAAGGATTATGAACCTCACATTAACCAAGACACATATGACAGAAGGAGAATTCTTCCAAGAAACAGTTCTTTCCAAAAAATGTTTCAAGAACCGCTCTACTCCACCCCGAACATTGAATGAGAGACAACGATAGTGAATCCGACTTCACCCCTGAGCTGGAACAAGGAGAGCCGGAAGAAGAAGAAGTTACTGGCTGCAGTGACCAGTCAATGCTTGAACGATTACATAAAGGTGGCCTTCGAACGTGATGAGCATTATTAATGATGATGATGAGCACGTCATTACCGATAGTGATGATGATGATGCTTTTATTAAGATGATGACGAGCACGTCATTACCGTTAATGATTATTAGGTATTCAAATTTTTATGTTGTACTTGATTATATAGTTATTTGTATGATTGTATGATTTATATAGTTGGTATTATAATTTTCTTACTTTGTGAATTGTTTCTATACATAGTCCATGGTCTTGATTTCGTCCCGGTCGGCCCTCGCCCGCTTTATGATTCGGATGTGTGGTAAATTCTTTTCAAACTATTTGTTGCATTTCGCATTTAGCAAATTATGGCCATCAAGTTGACATAGAGATATTTCAATTAGGAGGTTGTGGACCGGAATTTGAAACGGACCCTCTTGTCAAGAAGTTAAATTTAGTTGAAAAAGAAATGAGTATTGAAGAATAATTAAAAGAAGTGAGAAGAGAAGATGACATTGGAGTTGTATGTTGCCGATGCCATCGATGATCACAAGATGAAGATGAATGCAATGCGCTTGAAGATGAATGCAATGGCATGAAGATGGATGCAATGCGCCTGAAGCTTAAGAAGATTAGAAAATATGCCATTGATAATGAGGCTTGGTATCATTATGCCGTGGATCAATTGTTACCTTAGTTGCGATCTTCATCACATTTGTTGTGATGAGGGTAAGTTTTCTCTAGTGTTTTGCTTTACAAAGGATACTTAGCTTATTTTCCTCCTAATGGCATAATTACTAAGTTAGATAAAAATGAATAATAACACTTATAAGCCTCCAAAATGACCTATTTACCTACCTTAGTCTCTCAATGACCTACACTTAGCATTTTTACCTAGCTTCGCAATAAAATGACATTTTTACCTACCTTAGTTAGAAGAAGAAGAAGATAAAGAAGAGGAGAGGAGAAGAAAAGAAGAGAAGAAAAAAAAACGTTCTTTTCGTCAACTAGTCTTCTTCTTCTTCTTCTAACTAGTCTTCTTCATTCTTTCTTCTAACAGTCTCTTTTCTTCTTTTTTCTAACTAGTTTCTTCTTCTTCTTCTAACTAGTCTTCTTCTTCTTATAACTAGTCTTCTTCTTCTAACTTTCATCTTTCCCAATTGCAGATTTGCTTTACATGAGGAAGCTTGGATCATGGAGTGTACTATTCTTGTGGTGCTTCCTTGTTGTTTATGAAAACTTGTTTGATATGTATTGTGGCGCCCCCGACTCGATCGTACACCAATCTACACGCAAACGTGCACGATCAAGCACAGGGACGCGGGAAGATATCACAACACAACTCTAACACAAAATAAACGGAGATCCACAATATTACAGACCAGGGATCACGAGGATCCGAATACATAAGTCAGTCATACAAATAATATCTGAGTACAGACATAGTTAGACAAGTTTTGCCAAGAAGGGTAGACAAACAACGACTCTAGATCGAAAGGCGAAAGCCTCCTGCCTGGGAGCCTCCGATCCTACTCTGGTTGGCTGGCTCGATCAGTAGTAAGTGCTGCCTGGACCATCCTGGTAGTCAGTAAGCTCCTGGGGTGGCATAGGCTCTGGGCTCCATCGTCTGTTGTATCGTCAAGGTGGGGTATGGGGAAAAGAAAAGTAAAGAACCGTGAGTACTCATCCGAACTACTCAGCAAGCAAGGATTATACTACATATGCAACATTATCATGGAGAAAGGCTTATAATGTGGACTGGGCTACAGAAATGCCAGGATGAGAGAAAAGCCTAGTCCTATCGAAGACTAGCATCTTCAAACATCTTCACGAAGCCACCTATTTTGTAGCAATAGAAGGAGTAGATAGCATTTATTAAGCAGAAATGTTGAAGTACAGCCTAGAGATCCTTCCTCGATCCCTGCGGAGAAAGCGATCCCGAAGCTTCAATTAAGTATCAAGTATCCAGTTCAAGTAGAGATCGGGATAAACAAACTGAGCATCCTTTACCGTAGGAGATACCGGCTACGATAGATCATTCTTCTCTGCCGGGGTGCACTACTGTTACCCAACACGCTCGATCAAATCTGCCGGACACACTTGCGGTAATACCCGGCCTCGGGAGATGGACACGAAGCAGCGCCCTACTCAGGCTCAGCACAGAGGTCCACGCCGGACTAAACCTATGCACCCAGAGGTACCTGGGCCATCGCCCAGGGAACCCTGCGCGTTGCGAGACTGGCCGGGGTGCGGGCGTGACACTGAACTCGTCAGTGAAGTATCCAGCCCATTCCCGACAATCAGCCCGCACGGGGAATCGTGACGTCTGAAGAGCTTTTGGGAGAAACGTACAACGCAGAGGGCCCACTAAACCATTATCCGCGTGGTGGTAGTGGTATAGGGCACGATCGCCCACTCAGATCAAACATCCAAACCCGTGATAAGCTGATTTAGAACACGCGGAGGCGTTCAGAGTTTCTGAAGCTCCGCCACAATAACACTCGAGTGCCCTTCCGGCACACCTGACATCAGAGATCCCATGCGGGTACCCACCAGGGTCAATCTCCTGTAACAAAGGTCAAGTAAGTAACAGTGTGTCATAACATCAAGGGGGAAAACCCGAGGAATCACCCTCGATGGATTCCACTCGATGAAATCATCAGGGTGAACATATGAGGCATCACCCTCAAGGTTCACATTAGGGGTTGCACGACAGGTCGTATCGGAAGTGGAGAGGAGGAATCACCCATGATGACCATGACGAACAGCTACACTGCAGAGTATTCATCAGGAGGCGCGGACAGGTATCACCCTCGGCACTCGATAGTAAACTGCAGAGTCGTACAGCTAGGGGGTGAGGTGATGTGTCGGTCTCTGGTCGTCGATTACGTTGATCGAGTATCGATGATGAAGCAGAGGCAACAAGGGTAAAGTGATGGGGTCACTGATGGTCAATCCAACCTATACTAAGCAGTTTAACATAGGCAGGTAATGTGCAAAAACAGGTTACAAAAGCAGGCTATGCAGAATAGGAGCAAACAGTAA
>JAAAXO010000167.1:0-60248 GCA_011799875.1 Thinopyrum elongatum | reverse complement strand
GATCGCAATGAGGTTACCGTGGCTTACCATGGTAGTTTGCCAATTAGCCCCAGGTGACTGGATTACTAATGGAGTGGACATCTCCTCGAAATGTATATCATGGCTTCGCGCAAAACTTTCGGACATGAAGGAGTGCGATGCTCCAGAATCAAAAAGGACTGAAGCTGGGATTGAATTGACTAGAAGGGTGCCCATCACAATTTTGGGGTCCTGTCGAGCTTCTTCAATGTTGACTTGATTGACATGAACCCGAACTATAGCAGGCGGCCTGGCATTACTGTTTCTGAGACGACGGTTCCGACAAGTCTTCTTGCAACCAACAGAAGGACGTGGTGCAACCTGATGAAAAGCCACAGCATCAGGCGGCCCACCATGAACCGATAGCTGTCTCGGCGGTGAAGGCAGACGAGGTGCAACATATGACGGCCTTGGTGTTGGAGCAGGTCGGTGATGAACATTGTGTGGGATCCAGTCTCGACGTTTCTGAACAGGCTGACCCGAGGAGGAGCCAGCTTCATGAGTGCGCTTGAGCGACTCCTGGCATTCAGTCAGAGCTGTTTCAATTTGGAAAGATTTGCTGACAAGCGTTGCGAAGTCTGTGCAGTCAAGGACTGTAAGTGCGAGTTTTATGTCAGTACGGAGTCCTTCACGGAATTTATCCTGCTTGCGGGCGTCAGTGCAGACGTCATCTTCAGCATAGCGGGATAACTCGAGAAATTTCCTCTGATATCCATTGACAGTCATTGTGCCCTGTGAGAGTTTGCGGAACTCCCGTTTCTTCTGGTCCATCAGACCTTGAGGAATGTAGCATGCACAAAAAGCTGACTGAAATTCCTGCCAAGTGGTTACAGTGTCTGCAGGCAACATAGCCCTGTGGCTTTCCCACCATTGAGCAGCTGATCCGCTCAGGTGATACGTCGCATAGGTGACGTAACTGTCAGGGGTAACATTGGCCGACTTCAACTGAAAGGCAATGTCACAGAGCCAATCATCAGCATCCATAGGATTGGTGGAGTTGCGGAAAACGGACGGGTTGAGGTGCACAAATTCTGGCAGCGAGATCGGTCCAGGCTCCTGACGAGCCTCATTGCGTTCCAAACGTCTTACCAGACTCTCGTTGAGCTGACGGTTCAATTCAAACTGCTGCATCATTGCGGCAATATAGGGTGGAGGTGGAGGATCGTCAGCCATCCTGCCAAATCAACAGGGGCAATTTAGCTAGTAACTTGCAGGTGTATGGAATTATCTATGAAGTAACACGCACAACAGAAGGAAGTGCAATAGATACTTCATCATATTCGCACCAGACATTCAAAGCCACACATAGCCTCGGTTAGCATCCGGCATTACGACAGTTGAAAAGGGAAAGGCTAGACATCTAGGCGGCGCGCAGGCACGCGATATGGGAGTACACAACGGGACATAGCAAAGGCTAGATCCACGTCGGAGAAAACTGTTGGAGCGAGGAATCTGCACGTGACAACACAGGGTGCCCTCGATAAAAGGATCCTGTAAGCAGAACCTGGCCCACAATCTTGAAGCAAGGGGGGAATATTTCAGAACTCCGGGTGGATGTGAGCACGAGAGCCTAATGCTGGAGTTAGTAAAATCATTTAACCCGAATAGAAGAGAGAGCAGAGTCCCAGAGTAAAGGTCGAGGAGTAAAAGATCCTAATACCACCCAATTGGCGACGTGGGCCCGTAAGCCACACAGCCAGGTTAGTAAAACAATTTTCGGTTACTAGACTCAACTTCGGCCAAGGAGTTGGAAAGGGGATTCCTACAGGCAGTCGGCTCTGATACCAACTTGTGACGCCCCCGGCCCGATCGTGCACTAATCATACACGCAAATGCACACGATCAAGCCTAAGGACTCACGGGAAGATATCACAACACAACTCTAAAACATAAATAAAGTCATACAAGCTTTATATTACAAGCCAGGGGCCTCGAGGGCTCGAATACATAAGCTTGCGAACAAGCGTCAGCGGAAGCATCAGATATCTGAGTACAGATATGAAATAGAAACAGAAAGGCCTTTAGAAAGGCGGGGCAAAATAAAACACTACGATCGAAAGGCGAAGGCCTCCTGCCTGGGACCCTCCGATCCTACTCCTGGTCGTCAGTCAACTCGTAGTAGTATCCATCCTCTGGGTAGTAGTAGTAACGATCGTCGGGGCATCTGTCTCAGGGGGCTCCGTCCTCTGGTCACGTCAAACTGATATGGGGAGAAAAAGGAAAACAAAGAAACCGTGAGTACTCAGAAGTACTCAGCAAGCCAGGATCTACACTACATATGCAACATTATCAAGGGGAGGCTGTATATGTGGACTGGGCTGCAGAAATGCCAGAATAGAGAGAAGGCCTAGTCCTATCGAAGACTAGCATCTTCAGCGGTCTTGCAGCAGTAGAAGAGAGTAGAACAATACCATATAATGTAGCAGTAATAATATCAACCTCACCCAGAGATCCTTTCTCGACTCCCTGCGAGAAAGCAATCCCAGAGCCATAAAGTCATCAAACCTCGTCCTGAGATCCCTTCTCGACTCCCTGCGAGAAGCAATCCCAGAACCATATATACAGGTCTCATCACAGGTATCCAGTTCTAAATTGTATCAATCAGGATACAACTCCGAGTGTCCTTTACCGTAGGACCGGCTATCGATAGAAGTGTTCTTCCCTGCAGGGGTGCACCAACTTACCCAACACGCTCGATTAACTCCGGCCGGACACACTTTCCTGGGTCATGCCCGGCCTCGGCCAAACGACACATCGCAACCCTACCTACAGCTCAGCAGAGAGGTCCCCGTCGGTCTACATCCTAAGCGCTCAGAGGTCTTGGGCCATCGCCCTGTGCACTCCGAGTCGTTGCGTGCAGGGGGAAGCCAGGCACCAGGGGGGCGCCGGTCCGTCCCGGCCGCAAGGCTGAACTAGACGTCTGACAGAGCTTTCGGCTGATGCTACGATGCAGAACGCCCATACTATGCCCACGTGATGGTTAGTGCTATCAGACCAGAGGCCTGCTCGGATCAAATATCCAAATCGTTAATGGTCTAGGGCTTGCGGTAACGAGCAGAGACTCACGAAAGATGTGACCCCGTCGCCCCGTCTCGAGGACTTGCGGCAAGGGTTAAGAATGCCCAGCCGCGCCTCGTATTCACCACTCGGGCACCACACAGGCAACCCGCCTTCACATCACACGCGGGTACCCCTCAGGGTCGACCCGCCTTTCCAAGTAACATTGTAAAGTCCAAGTATCCGTGTGTCCATAACATCAGGGAATCCGAGGTATCACCCTCATTGAATTCCCACTCGATGTATCCGTCAAGGTGAACTCGGAGGAATCACCCTCACTGGGTTCACACTTGAGGTGTTGTACGACAGCGTCGTTATCGGAAGCGGTGAAGGAGGAATCACCCTCGATGACCACGACCGAATAGCTACTCTACAGAGTTAACATCAGAAGTGCTACAAGAGGTTTCACCCTCGGCACTCGATAGTAACGCTGCAGTGTCGTTACAACTAAGGGGGGTGATGTGCGGTGTCGGGTCCTGGTCTTCAATCCCATTGATCGGGTCTTCTGACGATCCAGCGCGGCAGTCGGGATAAGTGGGGTCACTGATAGGTCTCTACCCAGCCTAGACTAAACAGTTTAGGATATGTAGGTAATTATCAACAGCAGGTTACAATGAACAGGCTATGCATCAGAATAGGTAAAGCAGCAGCAGCAGCAGCAATTCTAATGCAAGCATGGGAATATAGAATGGGCGATATCGGGATGATCAAAGGAGGGGCTTGCCTGGTTGCTCGGCGGCAAGGGCAAGGTCGTCTATGGTGTCTTCGGGATCCGGAGCTGCGTCGGTCTCGGGGACGACGTCGGTGTCAGGGTCTACCGAGAGAGAAGAGGGGGAGGAAACAGTATAAATATAGAGCAAACTGGAGCAACACAAGGTACGACATGATAATACGCAGTGCCGGGTGTATCCTAACGTATGGTTGCACGTCACCGAGGAAGGAGGAATCCATCCGGGAATGTTTTCCCGGTTCCGGACATTTGTCAGACAGATGACCGGAGAGGGACGGTTGCATGTTCTGATAGTTAGGGACGTGTGACGGACGAACGGACCGCGTATTCAGATTCGTCTCGTCGTTCTGAGCAACTTTCATGTACAAAGTTTTTCGATCTGAGTTACGGATTATTTAATATGATTTTCTAAAGTTTTTATTAATTTCCGGAATTTAATTAATTATTTAAATTAACATTATCCGAAACAGTGTCTTGCTGACGTCAGCATGACGTCAGGACCAGTGGGTCCCACCTGTCATACTCACATTAGGCTAATTAGTGATTAACTAATTAATTAACATTTAATTAAACTAATTAATTAAATTAGACTAATCTAAACAGGGTTAATTAACTAATTAATTAACTAGTTAATTATTTATTTTATTTATTTTTATTTTTCGTTTTTAAGGGCTGGGCCCCGTTCGTCAGCGTCACAGGGGCACTGGGCCCCACCGGTCAGTGGCACAAGGGCCACGGGCGGGCCACGGGCGCGGCGCGGCGCGCGTGCGCGGGCGTGCGCGCGCGTGGGAGTGCGCGAGCGGCGGCGGCGCGTGCGCGCGAGCGCAGGCAGGCGCGGGCGAGGCAAGCGGGCGATGGGCGTGGCAAGAGCGGGCGGAGCAGCGACGCTAGGCGAGCAGGGGCGGCGCGCGGGCGGTCGGCAGCAGCGGCAGGCGGCGCGCGTAGGCAGCATCAGAGCGGGGTGGCCATGCGCGGGCGGTGAGGCACGGCCAGAGGGCCGGCGACGCGGTCAGCGCCGGTGCGGCCGCGTGGTGGGCGCGGGCGACGGCCGGGGCAAGGCCGGGGCGCGGCCCAGGCGTAGAGGCGGAGCGGGACGAGGTGCGGGCGCGGTGCGGGGCTGCGGTGAGCGCGGCGGTGACCGAGGGGAGAGGAGGGGCGCGGGCAGCGCGGTGCTCACCGCGAGCTGTAGGGGGGTGGCAGCGGTGCTCGAGCTCGAGGGGGAGGACGGGGACGAGGTCGACGACGGAGAGGGGGAGGCGCGACGAGGTCCGGTGAGGGAGAGGACGAGGAGGACGGGGCGGCGGCGTCGGGCACGGGGTCGAGGTCGAGCGACGGGACGAGGAGGCCCGGCGGAAGGGCGGCACTGGCGAGGTGGCGTCGAGGCGCAGCGGCGATGGAGAGCGGGGCGGCGCGGTCGCCGGGGTCGCCGGCCCGATCCAGATGGGATCGGGTGGAGGGAGTGGAGACCGAGGGGGTGGGGGAATGGGGTGTCGGTGGGCTAGGGTTACGGGGAGTGAGGGGATAAGGGGATGGGGTGGGCCGGCCAGGGGGGAATGGGCTGGCCTGGTTGGTGGCCTGGTGGCCAGCTGGGCCACGGCCCAGTTGGTCCGGGGGGGGGGGGGCTTTTCCTTTTTCTTTTCTTTTCTCCTTTTATTTATCCATACCCCTGTTTTGTAAATAGTTAGGGCTCAAATTGAATTTTGTAAAACATGTGACCTGGTCCATAAATACCAGTGCTTAATTCCCTAACACCTAAAATTAGTTTGGACAAAACATCATTTCATACTTAAATTAGATTTAATAAATGGTTATTAAATATTGCTTTTAGTCGCTGTTTGAAGATGTTTGAGTCACTTACCCAACTCCAATGATGTTGGTTTCAATTTTAGAATTGTCTCTGATTTATTTGCTATTTAATGAACAATTTAGTTTCTATGTTGGACAACTTTTATTTTCCACTTTCATTTAAATTTGGATTTTGAGTTAGAAGCTGAAATGCATTATGATGCAAATGATGATCATGCACTGTTAATCATGCTGACGTGGCATAATCAAAATTGGGATTACTGTAGTTAACCACCGGGGGTGTTACAAAAGGCCATGTGCTACCTCCAAACCTGTACTAGTCAGACAAAATCCTCCGTGCTCTTAAGATGCCCTATGAGAAGATGCATGCCTGTGAGAAAGGATGTGTCTTATTTAGGCTTCAGTATGAGGACTTGAACTATTGTCCCATTTGCAATTCTTCTAGGTATGTTGTGGTAGACAACGGTATGGGTGAGAAGAGGCGGACCAAAATACCCGTTAATGTTCGTCGGTATATGCCAATCGTACCAAGACTTCAACGTCTTTTCATGGTCGAAGAGACGGCCAGACAGATGACATGGCACAAAACGGGCAAAAGAACCGAACTAGATGCAGATGGGAATGTGATGATGGTGCACACATCGGATGGTGAAGCGTGGAAGCGCTTCGATGCATTACATAAGGAAAAAACGGCAGATCCAAGGCATCCTCGAGTCGCCGTCAGCACAGATGGGTTCAGTATGTTTGGTCAGATGGAAGCCCCATACAACTGTTGGCCCGTGTTTGTCATTCCACTCAATCTCCCCCCCCCGGGCAGATTATGCAACGAAAGAATTTTTTCCTGACGTTGATAATTCCAGGGCCCAACTATCCGGGGAAGAATATGAATGTGTACAAGCAGCCGCTTCAGGACAAATTGCAAGAAGCTTGGGATAATGGGTTCAAGACATATGACGCCTTTAGCAAACAGAACTTCATAATGCGTGGATGGTACATGTACTCGACGCATGACTTGCCGGCGTATGCGCTATTCGTTGGCTGGTGTGTGCATGGAAGGTTCCCGTGCCCCACATGCAAGGGAGCTCTTGAGTTTCGTTGGCTGATGGCAGGGCGCAAGTATAGTTGCTTCGACTTGCATAGACCGTTTCTACATCCTGGCCATAAGTTCAGGAAAGACAAGAAGAACTTCATCAAAGGTAGAGTTGTCAAACACTCTGCACCACCTGCGTTGACAGGCCAACAGACCCTAGATCAGTTAAACGCTCTCGAGCCAGATCCAGAGCGTCCAGGGTATTTCAAGGGGTATAATAAGGAACACGCCTGGACTCACAAGACATGCTTCTGGGATCTGCCTTACTTCAAAGACCTCCTTTGCCCACACAACATCGACGTGATGCACACTGAAAAGAATATCGCCGAAGCCATTTTTGGTACATTGTTCGGCATAGAGGGGAAATCAAAGGATAATCCTAAGTCTAGAGTCGATCAAGAGGAGCTATGTGATAGACCGTTACAAAACATGAAAGAACCGAAAGGAAAGGGGATCAACTGGACGAAGCGAAAGGCATGGTTCAATCTTGGAAGGCCAGCTATGAAGGAAATTATTTTGTGGGTGAAAATGCAGTTGATGTTCCCTGATGGGTATGCAGCAAATCTAAAGAGGGGAGCGAGTCTTCAAAAATTGAAAATATTTGGTCTAAAAAGTCATGATTGGCACATATGGATTGAGCGGATAATGCCGGTGATGTTGCGTGGCTTCATCCCTGAGGATGAATGTCTAGTACTGGCAGAGCTGAGCTATTTCTTTCGTGTTCTTTGTGTGAAAGAACTATCGCCTGGCCTCCTAGAAGAAATGGAACAGTTGGCGCCGGAGTTGATCTGCAAGTTAGAGAAGATCTTTCCGCCAATCTTCTTTAATCCAATGCAACACTTGATTTTGCATCTCCCGACCGAGGCACGATTGGGGGGGCCCGTGCAAAATCATTGGTGCTACTCAACTGAGAGGATGCAGAAGACGCTTCGAGCAAAATGTAAAAATAAACGTAGAATAGAAGCATCGATGGCAGAGGCATTCATCACTGAGGAGGCGGTAAACTTCGTGACCGCACACTACGAAGCCAAAAATCGTCATTTGCATAATCCGAAGCCTCAGTACAATGCTGACGAACCTCAAAAGGGTCAATCCAACCTCAGCGTATTCAAAGGGAATCTCGCACCAGCCGGTGGTTGGAAACTAGTAAGGTTGGATGTTGAAGAATGGCGGACCATTTCGCTGTATCTCTTCAACAACCTAACAGAAGTGCGGCCGTACATCGAGTAAGATCTCGATACATTGTTTCACAACTTCTAATTCCTTTGAACTTCTCTGATTCCTAGATTTTTGATGCAGTCGATACGTCACCATATTCTTGTATGGAGCAGTGATCCAAAAGGATTCCGTCGAAGAGTATGAGCTTCTGGCAAAACAAGGAGCCGAATTTCCCGGTTTCATCTCTTGGTTCAAAAAAACGGTAATTTCCATTAGACCCTTTTTTCTTTGGCTAATTTGCGACTAATGCAACAATCCTTTCGTATTAAACTTGTAGGCTAATTCAGAGATTATGGATGCGGAATTGAGACAAGTAGCTAATGGTTTTGACTATAAGGTCCGTTCATTTGACAAATATGACATCAATGGGTATCGCTTTCGTACCTATGACAAAGAGCTATCTATGGCCGACCGAAAGTCTACAAATTGTTGTGTCTCTGCTATCGGCGAAGGAGGTATCGAGTATTATGGAAGAGTTGAAGCAATTTATGAACTTGAATTCTATGGTGAAAACCCACCAAACGTCATAGTCTTCAGATGTTATTGGTTCCAGCCGAGGGAGACTAGAAGGACTCATGAACATATAGGGCTAGTCGAAATCAAACAAAGCACCCATTTGGATGTTCCCGATGTCTATATTACGGCTCAACAGGCAACCCAAGTTTTCTATCTACCGTGGGCCTATCAAAGTGATCCAAATCTCAGTGGTTGGGACATCATTTATGAAGTGCCGCCACGTGTTAGACCACCTCCCCCCAATGAAAAGGATTATGAACCTCACATTAACCAAGACACATATGACGAAGGAGAATTCTTCCAAGAAACATGTCTTTCCAAAAAATGTTTCAAGAACCGCTCTACTCCACCCCCGAACATTGAAGTAGACAACGATAGTGAATCCGACTTCACCCCTGAGCTGGAACAAGAAGAGCCGGAAGAAGAAGAAGTTACTGCTGCAGATGACCAGTCAATGCTTGAACGATTACATAAAGGTGGCCTTCGACGTGATGACGCATTTATTAATGATGATGATGAGCACGTCATTACCGATAGTGATGATGATGATGCTTTTATTAATGATGATGACGAGCACGTCATTACCGTTAATGATTATTAGGTATTCAAATTTTTATGTTGTACTTGATTTATATAGTTATTTGTATGATTGTATGATTTATATAGTTGGTATTTATAATTTTCTTACTTTGTATGATTGTTTCTTATACATAGTGCCATGGTCTTGATTTCCGTCCCGGTCGGCCCTCGCCCGCTTTATGATTCGGATGTGGTAAATTCTCTTTCATAACTATTTGTTGCATTTCGCATTTATGCAAATTATGGCCATCAAGTTGACATAGAGATATTTCAATCTAGGAGGTATGTGGACCGGAATTTGAAACGGACCCTCTTGTCAAGAAGTTAAATTTAGTTGAAAAAGAAAATGAGTATTTGAAAGAAATAATTAAAAGAAGTGAAGAAGAGAAGATGACATTGGAGTTGTATGTTGCCGATGCCATCGATGATCACAAGATGAAGATGAATGCAATGCGCTTGAAGATGAATGCAATGCGCATGAAGATGGATGCAATGCGCCTGAAGCTTAAGAAGATTAGAAAATATGCCATTGATAATGAGGCTTGGTATCATTATGCCGTTGGATCAATTGTTACCTTAGTTGCGATCTTCATCACATTTGTTGTGATGAGGGTAAGTTTTCTCTAGTGTTTTGCTTTACAAATGGATACTTAGCTTATTTTCCTCCTAAATGGCATAATTACCTAAGTTAGATAAAAAATGACATAATAACCTTACTAAGCTCCAAAATGACCTATTTACCTACCTTAGCTCTAAAATGACCTACACTTAGCATTTTTACCTAGCTTCGCAATAAAATGACATTTTTACCTACCTTAGTTAGAAGAAGAAGAAGATAAAGAAGAGGAGAGGAGAAAAAGAAAGAGAAGAAAAAAAATCTTCTTCTTCTTCTAACTAGTCTTCTTCTTCTTCTTCTAACTAGTCTTCTTCTTCTTCTTCTTATAACTAGTCTTCTTCTTCTTCTTCTTATTCTTCTAACTAGTCTTCTTCTTCTTCTTCTAACTAGTCTTCTTCTTCTTCTTATAACTAGTCTTCTTCTTCTAACTTTCATCTTTCCCAATTTGCAGATTTGCTTTACATGAGGAAGCTTGGATTCATGGAGTGTACTATTCTTGTGGTGCTTCCTTGTTGTTTATGAAAACTTGTTTGGATATGTATTGTGGCGCCCCCGACTCGATCGTACACCAATCATACACGCAAACGTGCACGATCAAGCACAGGGACTCGCGGGAAGATATCACAACACAACTCTAACACAAATAAACGGAGATCCACAATATTACAGACCAGGGATCACGAGGATCCGAATACATAAGTCAGTCATACAAATAATATCTGAGTACAGACATAGTTAGACAAGTTTTGCCTTAAGAAGGGTAGCACAAACAACGACTCTAGATCGAAAGGCGAAAGCCTCCTGCCTGGGAGCCTCCGATCCTACTCCTGGTTGGCTGGCTCGATCCAGTAGTAAGTGCTGCCTGGACCCTCCTGGTAGTAAGCTCCTGAGGTGGCATCTGGCTCCTGGGCTCCATCGTCTGTTGTATCGTCAAGGTGGGGTATGGGGAAAAGAGAAAGTAAAGCAACCGTGAGTACTCATCCGAACTACTCAGCAAGCAAGGATCTATACTACATATGCAACATTATCAATGGAGAAAGGCTGTATATGTGGACTGGGCTACAGAAATGCCAGGATAGAGAGAAAGCCTAGTCCTATCGAAGACTAGCATCTTCAAACATCTTCACGAAGCCACTATTTTGTAGCAATAGAAGAGAGTAGAATAGCATTTTATTAAGCAGACATGTTGAAGTACAGCCTAGAGATCCTTCCTCGACTCCCTGCGAGAAAGCGATCCCGAAGCTTCAATTAAGTATCAAGTATCCAGTTCAAGTAGTAGATCGGGATAAACAAACTGAGCATCCTTTACCGTAGGACCGGCTATCGATAGATCATTCTTCTCTGCAGGGGTGCACTACTGTTACCCAACACGCTCGATCAACTCTGGCCGGACACACTTGCTGGGTAATACCCGGCCTCGGGAGATGGACACGAAGCAGCGCCCTACCTAGGCTCAGCAGAGAGGTCAGCACGCCGGACTAAACCTATGCACCCAGAGGTCCTGGGCCATCGCCCAGGGAACCCTGCGCGTTGCGAGACTGGCCGGGGTGCGGGCGTGACACTGAACTCGTCAGTGAAGTATCCAGCCCATTCCCGACAATCAGCCCGCACGGTGAATCGTGACGTCTGAAGAGCTTTTGGGAGAAACGTACAACGCAGAGGGCCCCATAAACCATTATCCCGCGTGGTGGTAGTGCGTATAGGGCACGTCGACCCACTCAGATCAAACATCCAAACCCGATAAGCTGATTTAGTAACACGCGGAGGCGTTCAGAGTTTCTGAAGCTCCGCCACAATATCACACTCGAGTGCCCTTCCGGCACACCTGACATCAGAGATCCCATGCGGGTACCCACCAGGGTCAATCCTCCTGTAACAAAGGTCAAAGTAACAGTGTGTCATAACATCAAGGGGGAAAACCCGAGGAATCACCCTCGATGGATTCCACTCGATGAAATCATCAGGGTGAACATATGAGGCATCACCCTCAAGGTTCACACTTAGGGGTTGCACGACAGAGTCGTATCGGAAGTGGAGAAGGAGGAATCACCCATGATGACCATGACCGAACAGCTACACTGCAGAGTATTCATCAGGAGTGCGTGACGAGGTATCACCCTCGGCACTCGATAGTAACTATGCAGAGTCGTACAGCTAGGGGGGTGAGGTGATGTGTCGGTCTCTGGTCGTCGATCACGTTGATCGAGTAGTCGATGATGAAGCAGAGGCAACAAGGGTAAAGTGATGGGGTCACTGATGGTTCAATACCAACCTATACTAAGCAGTTTAACATAGGCAGGTAATGTAGCAATAAACAGGTTACAAAAGCAGGCTATGCATCAGAATAGGAGCAAACAGTAACAGTAGCAAAATCTAATGCAAGCAGGAGAAAATAGAATGGGCGATATCTGGATGCTCAAGGGGGGAGGGGCTTGCCTGGTTGCTCTGGCAAGAGAGAGGGATCGTCAACGGGCTGCTCGTCTGGAGCGTAGTCGTACTCAGCTGCAACAGCGTCGGTCTCGGCGTCTATCAAGAGAGGAGGGGGGAAGAAACAATAAATTCATAGCAAAGATGCAAACAATATGCATGACATGCCTAAATGATATGCAGAGGTGTTCTACTGCCTAACTAAATGATTTAGTTAATTTAGGAATTTATTCGGATTTATTTTATTAGGGTTGAGCACTATTCATTTATTGAAAACAAGCAAAAAGTTCCATGTTCAGGTAGCTAGGGTTATCTGACAGGAATACGGAGGGCGTATTCGAATTCGTATCGTCGTTCTGAGCAACTTTCATGTACAAAGTTTTTCGATCCGAGCTACGGTTTATTTTATATGATTTTCTAAAGTTTTTATTATTTTCTGGAATTTAATTATTTATTTAAATTAAACATTATCCAGAATAGTAACTGATGACATCAGCATGACATCATGCTGATGTCAGCAGTCATTAGGGTTAA
This sequence comes from Thinopyrum elongatum, assembly GCA_011799875.1. Lineage (NCBI taxonomy): Eukaryota > Viridiplantae > Streptophyta > Magnoliopsida > Poales > Poaceae > Thinopyrum > Thinopyrum elongatum. Next base: position 47,657 of record JAAAXO010000167.1, on the reverse strand, counting down.
GTTAACTAAATAATTAGTCTAATTAATTAATTAACTAATTAATTAATTACTTTAATTAAACAGAATTAATTAACTAATTAATTAAATATTTATTTATTTATATTTATTTTATTTTTTAAAACCATTCTGGAGGCGGGGCCCTCCTGTCATTGGCCCTAGGGGCCAAACGGGCGCTGGCTAACGGGCGCATGCCCTGGTGCGGCGGACCCGACAGGGGCCGGACCAGGGGAGCGGTGACCACAGCGAGGCCATGGCCGGAGCGGGGCACGCCGGCCGTGGCCGGTGGAGAGGCGACCGCGGGGAGGAGCGCTGGGGGCCGGCGCCGGCTGCTGTGGCCGCGGCCGTGTGCAGAGGAGGCAGGGGCGCAGGCTGCGGCAGCCGGAGCGGGCAAAGGCACGAGCGGCGGGGCCGCAGCGAAGCTCGGGGGTGCGAGGAGCTGCGCTCGCGTGGGGTGCAGGCGGTGAGCGCCGGTGGGACTAGCTGCAGCAGCTAGCGAGGACGAGGCCACGCGTGCGGGCCGGAGCCTGGCCGGAGCGCGGCGGGGAGCGGGCGTGGCGACCGCGGGACGGGAGCGGCGAGCGTGGCGTCGGGCGCGCGGGCGGCGGTGACGAGCGCGAGCACGCGAGGGAGAGGGAGGGAGCGAGGAGGGGCGCGGCTCAAGGGGATTCGCAGGGTTCGGGGCAATGGGGCGCGGGGAGGAGTCGAAGACGACGGTGACGCGGTGACGAGGTGCAGGCCGGCGAGGGAGCGCTCCGGTGAGGCCGTCCGGCGAGGAGCTCCGGGTGGCGGCGTCCTGGCGCGGGGCGGCGGTTGGCGCTGCAAGCCCCGATCCGATCTGGATCGGGGGAGGGGGAGGAGTGGGACGAGTGGGGGGGGGGTGTGGCGATGGGGGTTAGGTTTTCGGTCGGCTGGGCCATATAGGCCAAATAGATGGGCCGCCTGGCAGGCCCTGGCTGGGCCGGTTGGCCCAGTGGGGGGGGGGGTTGTTTTCTCTTTTATTCTTTTGTTTTATTTCTTTTTCTTATTTCCTTTTCTCTCATTTTCTGTTTTGCAAATAGTTAGGCCGCCAAATGACTTTAGCAAAATATGGCAATTGTTCCAATAATTACTAGGCATCCTCTACTACTACGAAAAAATGGTTTGGAGACAATTGGAGTTCACACAGATTTTATATTAAATAAAATGTATTAAACCTTGCTGTTTTGGTAATATTAGAGCCACCTAATTAATTAATTAATTGTTGGTTACAATTTTAGAATAGCCTCTGCAATATTTGCTATTTATTGAACATTTTAGTTTCTATGTTGGACAACTTTTATTTTCCACTTCAATTTAATTTGAATTTTGAGTTAGGAGTTGAAATGCAATATGATGCTAATGATGATGATGCACTGTTAATCATGCTGACTTGTCATTATCTGTGGCGCCCCCGGCTCGATCGTGCACCAATCATACACGCAAACGTGCACGATCAAGCACAGGGACTCACGGGAAGATATCACAACACAACTCTAACACAAATAAATGGAGATCCACAATATTACAGACCAGGGATCACGAGGATCCGAATACATAAGTCAGTCATACAAATAATATCTGAGTACAGACATAGTTAGACAAGTTTTGCCTTAAGAAGGCTAGCACAAACAATGACTCTAGATCGAAAGGCGAAGGCCTCCTGCCTAGGAGCCTCCGATCCTACTCCTGGTAGGCTGGCTCGATCCAGTAGTACCTGCCCTCTGGACCCTCCTGGTAGTAAGCTCCTGAGGTGGCATCTGGCTCCTGGGCTCCATCGTCTGATGTATCATCAAGGTGGGGTATGGGGAAAAGAGAAAGTAAAGCAACCGTGAGTACTCATCCGAAGTACTCAGCAAGCAAGGATCTATACTACATATGCAACATTATCAATGGAGAAAGGCTGTATATGTGGACTGGGCTGCAGAAATGCCAGATTAGAAAGAAGGCCTAGTCCTATCGAAGACTAGCATCTTCAAACATCTTCACGAAGCCACCATCTTGCAGCATAGAAGAGAGTAGAATAGCATTTTATTAAGCAGACATGTTGAAGTACAGCCTAGAAATCCTTCCTCGACTCCCTGCGAGAAAGGGATCCCGAAGCTTCAATTAAGTAGCAAGTATCCAGTTCAAGTAGTAGATCGGGATACACAAACTGAGCGTCCTTTACCGTAGGACTGGCTATCGATAGATCATTCTTCCCTGCAGGAGTGCACTACTGTTGCCCAACACGCTCGATCAACTCTGGCCGGACACACTTGCTGGGTAATACCCGGCCTCGGGAGATCGACACGAAGCAGCGCCCTACCTAGGCTCAGCAGAGAGGTCAGCACGCCGGACTAAACCTATGCACCCAGGGGTCCTGGGCCATCGCCCTGGGCACCCTGCGTGTTGCGAGACTGGCTGGGGTGCAGGCGCGACACTGAACTCGTCAGTGAAATATCCAGCACATTCCCGACAATCAGCCCGCACGGTGAATCGTGACGTCTGAAGAGCTTTCGGGAGAAACGTACAACGCAGAGGGCCCCATAAACCATTATCCCACGTGGTGGTAGTGCGTATAGGGCACGTCGACCCACTCAGATCAAATACCCAAATCCGATAGGCTGATTTAGTAACACGCGGAGACGATCAGAGGTACTGAAACTACGCCACAATATCACACTCGAGTGCCCTTCCGGCACACCCGACATCAGAGATCCCATGCGGGTACCCACCAGGGTCAACCCGCCTGTAACAAAGGTCAAAGTAACCCTGTGTCATAACATCAAGGGGGAAAACCCGAGGAATCACCCTCGATGGATTCCACTCGATGAAACCATCAGGGTGAACATATGAGGCATCACCCTCAAGGTTCACACTGAGGGGTTGCACGACAGTGTCGTATCGGAAGTGGAGAAGGAGGAATCACCCTCGATGACCACGACCGAACAGCTACACTGCAGAGTATTCATCAGGAGTGCGTGACGAGGTATCTCCCTCGGCACTCGATAGTAACTATGCAGAGTCGTACAACTAGGGGGGTGAGGTGATGTGTCGGTCTCTGGTCGTCGATCACGTTGATCGAGTAGTCGATGATGAAGCAGAGGGAACAAGGGTAAAGTGATGGGGTCACTGATGGTTCAATACCAACCTATACTAAGCAGTTTAACATAGGCAGGTAAAGTAGCAATAAACAGGTTACAAAAGCAGGCTATGCATCAGAATAGGAGCAAACAGTAACAGTTGCAAAATCTAATGCAAGCAGGAGAAAATAGAATGGGCGATATCTGGATGCTCAAGGGGGGCTTGCCTGGTTGCTCAGGCAAGAGATAGGGATCGTCAACGGGCTGCTCGTCTGGAGCGTAGTCCTACTCAGCTGCAACGGCGTCGGTCTCGGCGTCTATCGAGAGAGGAGGGGGGAAGAAACAATAAATTCACAGCAAAGATGCAAACAATATGCATGACATGCCTAAATGATATGCAGAGGTGTTCTACTGCCTAACTAAATGATTTAGTTAATTTAGGAATTTATTCAGATTTATTTTATTAAGGTTGATCACTATTCATTTATTGAAAACAGGCAAAAAGTTCCATGTTCAGGTAGCTAGGGGTATCTGACAGGAATACGGAGGGCGTATTTGGATTCGTATCGTCGTTCTGAGCAACTTTCATGTACAAAGTTTTTCGATCCGGGATACGGTTTATTTTATATGATTTTCTAAAGTTTTTATTAATTTCTGGAATTTAATTATTTATTTAAATTAAACATTATCCAGAATAGTAACTGATCATGCTGACGTCAGCAGTCAACCTGACAGGCGGGGGCCACCTGTCATTGACTGGTTAATTAATTAGGGATTAATTAATTTAATTACTGTTTAATTAACACTAACTAACTAAATTATATTAACCTAATCAGAGTTAATTAACCTAATTAATTTACTAATTAATTATTTATTTAACTAATTATTTTTATTAATTTATTTTTATTTTCTATTTATTTTTTTTAAATCGTTTTTAGGGGCTGGGCCCATCTGTCATTGGGCCAGGGGGTGGGGGCCCAGCGGCAGTGGCACGGGGCCACGGGCCCCACCTGTCTGCGGCACGAGAGGCCACAGCGGCGAGAGCGCGGGCACGCGCGCGGGCAGCGGCAGGGGCGTGGCGAGGCGCGGCGACGGCGCGGCAGCGCGTGCGCGCGGGCGGACAACGGGCGTCGGCGGTTGCAGCAGCAGCGCAGCGACGGGAGCGGTGCGCAGGCGCAGGAGGCAGCGAACAGCAGCAGCGCTAGGCGGCAGCGGGCGCGGCGAGCGCGTGCGGGCGCTGCGGGCGCGCGCGGCGAGCAGCAGCAGCAGAGCGGGCGCGAGCGCGGCGGAGGGCGAGCGCGGGGCGGGCGGTGACCGAGGGGAGAGGGGGGGCGACGACGCCGGTGTCCTCACCGGCGTTGCAGAGGAGAGGGGCGGCGAGGCTTGGGGAAGCCGGGCGGGGAGGAGGACGAGGAGGCGACGGCGTGGTCCGGCGAGGGGGAGGATGGGTGTCGGTTGGGGGTTAGGGTTTCGGCCTGGGGCCATATAGGGGAAGGGGTGGGCCAGCTGGGCCGAGGGGGGAATTTTTCCTTTTTCTTTTTCTTTTTGTTTTCTTTTGCCTTTTTCTTTTATTTATTCTTATTTTCTGTTTTGGTAATTAGTTAGGCCTCTAAATGAATTTTGTAAAATATGTGACCTGGTTCATAAATCGCAGTGCCTTATACCCTATCTCCAAAAACTAGTTTGGGCAAAACATAGTTTCATATTTAATTTAGATTAAATAAAAGGTTAATAAATATTGTCTTTAGCCACTGTTTGAGGATGTTTGAGTCACTTATCCAATTCCAATGATGTTGGTTTCAATTTTAGAATAGTCTCTAGAATATTTGTTATTTATTTAACATTTTAGTTTCTTGTGTGAACAACTTTTATTTTGCCACTTTAATTTAATTTGAATTTTGAGTTAGGAGTTGAAATGCAATATGATGCTAATGATGATGATGCACTGTTAATCATGCTGACTTGTCATTATCAAAAGTGATTACTGTGGCAAATGACATGGGGTGTTACAATTCTCCTCATCTAACAAGAATTCTCGTCCCGAGAATTAAGAGGAAGACTGAAAGAAAGCGGGGTATTCTTCGCGAAGACGATCCTCGCTTTCCCAAGTGGCTTCATCTTCAGAATGATTTGACCACTGAACTTTGAGGAATTTGATGGCCTTTTGACGGGTTTGACGCTCAACTTGATCAAGAATGCAGATGGGATATTCTGGATAAGGCAGATCTTCATGCAATTCAAGCATTTCATGATCCACAGCTCGAACAGGATCCTTGAAGCAGCGACGGAGTTGGGATACATGAAAGACATCATGCACTTGAGAAAGATTTGGCGGCAATTGTAACTGATATGCTACTTCTCCTCGACGGGCAAGAATACGGAACGGGCCAATGTAGCGAGGAGCTAACTTGCCTTTGATTCCGAACCGATGAGTGCCTTTCAACGGAGTGATGCGAAGGTAAGCTTGCTCGCCAGGCTGATAGACCATTTCCTGGTGCTTTCGGTCATAGTTGCTCTTTTGACGAGACTGAGCAGTTTTCAGATGTTCACGGACAATGCGGACTTTTTCTTCAGCTTGTTGGATAATGTCCGGTCCGAAGAGTGAGCGTTCCCCAGTTTCTGACCAATTCAGAGGGGTTCGACACTTGCGCCCGTATAGAACTTCAAATGGTGCCATCTTCAGACTAGCTTGATAGCTATTGTTGTAAGAGAATTCGGCATACGGGAGAGATTCCTCCCATTTCTTACCGAAGGAGATGACGCAAGCTCGGAGCATATCTTCGAGCACTTGATTAACTCGCTCGACTTGACCCTGAGATTGAGGGTGGAAAGCGGTGCTGAAGGATAGATGAGTTCCCATTGATTCTTTGAAACTTTTCCAGAATCTGGAGGTAAAGAGGCTGACACGATCAGAACTGATCCCCAACGGAACACCGTGGAGTGACACAATTCAGGAAACATACAGGTCTGCTAATTGACTAGCAGTGATTGTCTCCTTAACTGGCAGAAAGTGAGCAACCTTAGAGAATCGGTCAATGACGACAAGAATAGCATCATTATCGTTCTGCGATTTGGGAAATCCAGTGACGAAGTCCATTTCAACATGGTCCCATTTCCATTCAGGAATAGAGATAGGTTGCAGAGTTCCAGCAGGCCTTTGATGTTCTGCTTTGATACGACGGCAAACGTCACATTCAGCGACATAGCGTGCAATGTCTTGCTTCATGTTCGACCACCAGAATCTCCGACGAATATCTTGGTACATCTTGGTGCTACCGGGATGAATTGACAGAGGAGTGTCATGAGCTTCTTTCATAACATCCTTAGTTTTGTCCAGGTTTTTCTCCATACTTGGCACTACTAGGCGGCCTTTGAAGTATAAGGTGCCATCATCATCAACAGTGAAGAATGAGGGCTTTCCTTTTGCTAGATAGCGTTTAATCTTCTGGACTTCATTGTCAGCCTTCTGAAGCCATTTGATGGTGTCCACAAGATCTGGTTTAGCAACCAGGGTATTGAGAGAACCATGTGAAACAACGTGGAGGTTCATTTTGCGGCACTCGGGAGGAGGGGGAGTGAGTGAACCGGGAGGAACAATATGGAGGTTCAGCTTTCTGAATTCTTCAACAAGCGAGGGCTGAACTTTGTGAACCTGGAGGTGGTTGCAATATGACTTGCGGCTCAAGGCATCTGCCATTACATTCGCCTTGTCTGGTGTATAGGAAATACCCAAGTCAAAGTCTGCTATGGTCTCCTTCCATCTTTGCTGACGGAGGTTCAGGGATGGCTGAGTGAACAAGTATTTCAAACTTTTATGATCAGTGTAGATCTTGCAACGATTACCGAGAAGGTAAAGTCGCCATAACTGCAATGCATAGATGACAGCAGCTAGTTCTAGATCATGTACGGGATAGTTCTCTTCATGCGGACGCAATTTTCGAGAGCCATAAGCAATCACTTTACGCTCTTGCATTAGGACACAGCCTAATCCTTCACGGGAGGTGTCACAACATATCACAAAATCTTTGCGAGAATCCGGAGGAGCAAGTACTGGGGCAGAGGTCAGCTTGTCTTTGAGGGTCTGGAAACTTTCCTGACATTTGTCTGTCCATTCAAACTTATCGCCTTTGTGAAGCAGATTAGTCAGGGGCTTGGCAATCTTTGAGAAATTTTCAACAAAGCGACGGCAATAACTAGCGAGTCCGAGAAAACTTCTGACTTGCTTGACATTCTTCGGAGGAGTCCAGTCAAGAATAGCCTGAACACGCTCCGGATTAACGGCAATACCATCCTTGGAAATTACATGCCCAAGGTAGGTTACTTCTGAAAGCCAGAATTCACATTTAGAGTACTTGGCATACAACTGGTGTTCTCGAAGCCTTTCAAGAACAAGACGAAGGTGTTCAGCATGTTCTTCTTTATTCTTTGAATAAACCAGAATATCATCTAGATATACCACGACGAATTTGTCGAGATAATCCATGAAGATGTAATTCATTAACCGGGAGAATGTAGCTGGAGCATTTGTTAGGCCGAATGACATGACGGTGTATTCATATGAGCCATAACGAGTAACGAAGGCAGTCTTCGGAATATCCTCCTCACGGACACGGATCTGGTGATAACCCAACCTCAAGTCGAGTTTAGAAAACACCGAAGATCCAGCAAGTTGATCATATAGATCGTTGATCCGAGGAAGCGGATATTTATTCTGAATTGTGGCTTGGTTAATGGGCCGATAATCTTGAACCAATCGGTTAGTTCCATCCTTCTTCTTAACGAAGAGTGAAGGTGCTCCCCAAGCAGAGAAACTGGGGCAGATGAAACCACTCTTAAGTGACTTGTCGATTTCTTCCTTAAGCTCGAGAAGGTGATGCGGAGGCATCTTATAAGGTCGCTTGGCAATAGGGACAGTGCCAGGCTTCAAGTCAATGACGAACTCGACAGCTCTAGCGGGGGGTATGCCTGTAAGTTCTTCGGGAAAAATGTCTGGAAAATCTCGAACGACAGGAACATTCTCGATTCCTTCCAGAGGTGAGGCATTCAAAGCATTCAGAGCATATATCTGAGCTTCAGCATCACGAGTAATGCGGGCGGTATAATTCACTATCTCATCGGAGGGGTGAAGAAGTTGGACAGCTTTAGTGGCACAATTGATCGAAGCAATGTGAGCTTTCAACCAATCCATTCCGAGAATGAGGTCTATAGTGGAAGACTTCAAGACTATGGGTGAGGCAAGGAATTCCAACCCTTTAATTTCAACGGTAACATTAGGTGCTATCATGTCAGCATGACAATGACCTCCGGGAGTTTTAATGACTAACGGAGTATGCATCTCCTCATATCGAATGCCATGCATGAATGCGAATTTTCCAGAGATGAATGAATGTGATGCTCCTGAATCAAATAAAACAGAAGCAGGTACTGAATTAACGAGAAGGGTACCCATCACAGTGGCAGGTTGATCCTGAACTTCTTCGATATCAATGTTGTAAGCATGTCCACGACCATGTGTAGCAGACCCAGTATTATAGTTGCGGGTCTGATTGTTGCCACGGCCATATCCACGGCCAGCACGAGGAAAAGCCAACTAATTCTGAGTCTGGCGGCAGTCTTTAGCCTAGTGTCCTGGTTTGCGGCAGTTGAAGCACAGACCATCTTCAGGACGAAAAGGAGCATTGTTTTGAATAGCTTGAGCCTTTAGCTGCCTCGGTGGTGGAGGAGGCAGACGTGGTTGAGCATAGTTGTTCTTTGGCGCAGAGGTATTGGGACAGAACGCGTTGTTGGGAATCCAAACTTTACGCTTCTGTGCTGAGCCCGAAGATGAGCCAACATCACGAGAGCGCTTCTGCGACTCCTTGTGCTCCATCTGAGCGGTCTCAACAAGAATAGCCTTGTTCACTAGAGTTGAAAAGTCGTTGAAGTCTTGAGCAGCGAGTGCAAGCTTGAGGTCTGGGTGGAGTCCATTATGGAACTTCTCTTGTCTGCGGGCATCTGTGGTGATGTATTCTTCAGCATAGCGGGAGAGATCAAGAAATTCCCGCTGATAAGCTTCGACAGTCTTGTTGCCCTGAGTGAGGTTGCGGAACTGGGTCTTCAAGCGTTCCATAATTGCCTGAGGGATGTAACATGCACGAAAAGCATCCTGGAACTCATACCAGGTAATGACTGTTCCAGCCGGCAGTGTACGCTTGTGTGTGTCCCACCATTGAGCAACGGGACCCTTTAGGAAAAAGGCCGCAAAGGTGACGATGTTGGCAAGGGCAAGATTAGCCGACTCAATCTCGTGAGTGATGTCGCGGAGCCAGTCATCAGCATCCAATGGCTTGTCAGAGTTGCGGAACTAAGTGGGGTTGAGTCGCATAAACTCCGGCAGGGTTATTGAAGGAGGGTTCTGGTTCTGGTTCTGGTTGTTCTGATGCGGAAACTGAGCCATAATTCCGGTCATGAACTGGCGGTTGAGCTCGAATTGTTGCATCATTGCAGCCATATAGTCTGGCGGTGGCGGGCATTCAGGGCCACGACCACGACCACCTGATCTAACCATCCTGCTAAGTTTCAACAAGGGGTAGTTTAGTAAAAGCAATTGCGAGTGTTTAGCGACAAGCATGATACAATACAACAATAATTAAGCAGTGTAATAGATACTGAATAGTAGTCATTTAAGACATACAGATCCTTACACAGGGTCGGTTACAAACGGACAGCATAATGGCGCAAATTCAAAAGCTAGACATGCTAGGCGGCGCGCAGGCACGGGGTAAGGAAGTACACAACGAGACATAGCAAAGGCTACATCAACGTCGGAGAAAACCACTGAAACGGGGTAACTGCAAGTGCGGACGACGAATGGCCGTCGCAGGAAAATCATGTGCTGCATGTGCACTCTGATGCAGAATCCGGTCTCGAACTCGAAGAAGAGGTCCACGTGCAGGTGTGTGACCTACCACAGGAGGCCAATCAATGCCAGCAGGCATCTGAGACCTGCGCGGGTAAAGGATGTACTCCAGATGTAACTCTGCACGAATAGCTGGTAGAAACTGCGTCATAGCATCATAGAGGCGTGCTCGAGTGGTGAACAGCTCGACGGTGAGAGCCCGAACAGTGCGATCCAGAGCCTGAGTGCACTGAATCAGAACGCGCTGGTCGTAATGACGAGGCTCATACGGGGCACAGATAGCTGTGTAGTATCCAGTAGCATCTCCAGCAGGGGCATACGGAATGTATCGGAACTCAGATTCATCCAAGTTAGTACTGAGCTCTCCTCGGAGACGTGCGACAGCAGAGTAGGCGGCATCATGGACTGCCATCTCAATCGTCACACCGATACCGTGGAAAAGGTGCAGCTCAGTGTCTGAGTTGTCCTGCCGATCATAGATACGAACATCAGCATGGTACTGTTCCTGGTTGAACTCGCGATAATCCTCGTAAACCATGTACTCGGGGTACCAACGGTAGCCCAGTCTGGTCAGGAGGGCGATTAGGATAGCTGGAAAACAAGGGGCATCACGAGCCCAAGTGCGAAGCACAAGTTGCGTCGCAGGGCGTGGTGGAAACAGACGATCCATCTGAAACAGGGGGAAATTCAGGATTGTCAAATGACAAGGTGAAGTATAACCGATCTCGGAGAGAAAGGTTAAACAAAACAATGGAAAGGAAAATGATTATCACACTAATCAGTTCAATGACAGGGAAATCGCACAGATATCCAGCTCTCCGGGTAGACGGAATTTCCGAGATCCTAAGTGTCGGCGTTAGTAAATTCATTTAACACAAAAAGAAGAGAGATCAGAGTCCCAGAGTATAGATGAGGAATAAAAGATCCTAATACCACCCAGTTGGCGACGTGGGCCCGTAAGCCATACAGCCAAGTTAGTAAAATAGTTTGTCGGTTTCTAGACTCAACTTCGGCCAAGGAGTTGGAAGGGAGCTTCCTACAGGCAGTCGGCTCTGATACCAGCTTGTGGCGCCCCCGGCTCGATCGTGCACTAATCATACACGCAAACATGCACGATCAAGCACAGGGACTCATGGGAAGATATCACAACACAACTCTAACACAAATAAACGGAGATCCACAATATTACAGACCAGGGATCACGAGGATCCGACTACATAAGTCAGTCATGCAAATAATATCTGAGTACAGACATAGTTATACAAGTTTTGCCTTAAGAAGGCTAGCACAAACAACGACTCTAGATCGAAAGGCGAAGGCCTCCTGCCTGGGAGACTCCGATCCTACTCCTGGTCGGCTGGCTCGATCCAGTAGTACGTGCCCTCTGGACCCTCCTGGTAGTAAGCTCCTGAGGTGGCACCTGGCTCCTGGGCTCCATCGTCTGATGTATCATCAAGGTGGGGTATGAAGAAAAGAGAAAGTAAACCAACCATGAGTACTCATCCGAAGTACTCAGCAAGCAAGGATCTATACTACATATGCAACATTATCATTGGAGAAAGGCTGTATATGTGGACTGGGCTGCAGAAATGCCAGATTAGAAAGAAGGCCTAGTCCTATCAAAGACTAGCATCTTCAAACATCTTCACGAAGCCACCATCTTGCAGCAATAGAAGAGAGTAGAATAGCATTTTATTAAGCAGACATGTTCAAGTACAGCCTAGAGATCCTTCCTCGACTCCCTGCGAGAAAGCGATCCCGAAGTTTCAATTAAGTAGCAAGTATCCAGTTCAAGTAGTAGATCGGGATACACAAACTGAGCGTCCTTTACCGTAGGACCGGCTATCGATAGATGTTCTTCCCTGCAGGGGTGCACTACGGTTACCCAACACGCTCGATCAACTCTGGCCGGACACACTTGCTGGGTAATACCCGGCATCGGGAGATCGACACGAAGCAGCGCCCTACCTAGGCTCAGCAGAGAGGTCAGCACGCCGAACTAAACCTATGCACCCAGGGGTCCTGGGCCATCGCCCTGGGCACCCTGCGCGTTGCGAGACTGGCCGGGGTGCAGGCGCGACACTGAACTCGTCAGTGAAGTATCCAGCCCATTCCCGACAATCAGCCCGCACGGTGAATCATGACGTCTGAAGAGCTTTTGGGAGAAACGTACAATGCAGAGGGCCCCATAAACCATTATCCCACGTGGTGGTAGTGCGTATAGGGCACGTCGACCCACTCAGATCAAATACCCAAATCCGATAGGCTGATTTAGTAACACGCGGAGACGATCAGAGGTACTGAAACTCCGCAACAATATCACACTCGAGTGCCCTTCCGACACACCCGACATTAGAGATCCCATGCGGGTACACACCAGGGTCAACCCGCCTGTAACAAAGGTCAAAGTAACCGTGTGTCATAACATCAAGGGGGAAAACCCGAGGAATCACCCTCGATGGATTCCACTCGATGAAATCATCAGGGTGAACATATGAGGCATCACCCTCAAGATTCACACTGAGGGGTTGCACGACAGAGTCGTATCAGAAGTGGAGAAGGAGGAATCACCCTCGATGACCACGACCGAACAGCTACACTGCAGAGTATTCATCAGGAGTGCATGACGAGTTATCACCCTCGGCACTCGATAGTAACTATGCAGACTCGTACAACTAGGGGGGTGAGGTGATGTGTCGGTCTCTGGTCGTCGATCACGTTGATCGAGTAGTCGATGATGAAGCAGAGGCAACAAGGGTAAAGTGATGGGGTCGCTGTTGGTTCAATACCAACCTATACTAAGCAGTTTAACATAGGCAGGTAATGTAGCAATAAACAGGTTACAAAAGCAGGCTATGCATCAGAATAGGAGCAAATAGTAACAGTAGCAAAATCTAATGCAAGCAGGAGAAAATAGAATGGGCGATATCTGGATGCTCAAGGGGGGGGCTTGCCTGGTTGCTCTGGCAAGAGAGAGGGATCGTCAACGGGCTGCTCGTCTGGAGCGTAGTCATACTCAGCTGCAAACGGCGTCGGTCTCGGCGTCTAGCGAGAGAGAAGGGGGGAAGAAACAATAAATTCACAGCAAAGATGCAAACAATATGCATGACATGCCTAAATGATATGCAGAGGTGTTCTACTGCCTAACTAAATGATTTAGTTAATTTAGTAATTTATTCGGATTTATTTTATTAAGGTTGAGCACTATTCATTTATTGAAAACAGGCAAAAAGTTCCATGTTCAGGTAGCTAGGGGTATCTGACAGGAATACAGAGGGCGTATTCGGATTCGTATCGTCGTTCTGAGCAACTTTCATGTACAAAGTTTTTCAATCCGAGCTACGGTTTATTTTATATGATTTTCTAAAGTTTTTATTGATTTCTGGAATTTAATTATTTATTTAAATTAAACATTATCCAGAATAGTAATTGATGATGTCAGCATGACATCATGCTGACGTCAGCAGTCAACCTGACAGGTGGGGGCCACCTGTCATTGACTGGTTAGTTAATTAGGGATTAATTAATTTAATTACTGTTTAATTAACACTAACTAACTAAATTAGATTAACCTAATCAGTGTTAATTAATCTAATTAATTTACTAATTAATTATTTATTTAACTAATTATTTTTATTAATTTATTTTTATTTTCTCTTTCTTTTTTTTAAATCATTTTTAGGGCCTGGGCCCATCTGTCATTGGGCCAGGGGGTGGGGGCCCAGCGGAAGTGGCACGGGGCCATGGGCCCCACCTGTCTGCGGCCCGAGAGGCCACAGCGGCGAGGGCGCGGGCAGCGGCAAGGGCGTGGCGAGGCGCGGCGACGGCGCGGCAGCGCGTGCGCGCGGGCGGCCACGGGCGTCGGCTGTTGCAATAGCAGCGCGGCGACGGGAGCGGCGCACAGGCGCAGGAGGCAGCGAACAGCAGCAGCGCTAGGCGGCAGCGGGCGCGGCGAGCGGGCGAGCGCGCGCGTGCGGGCGCTGCGGGCGCGCGCGGCGAGCAGCAGCAGCAAAGCGGGCGCGAGCGCGGCGGAGGGCGAGCGCGGGGCGGACGGTTACCGAGGGGAGAGGGGGGGCGACGAGGCCGGTGGCCTCACCTGCGTTGCAGAGGAGAGGGGCGGCGAGGCTTGGGGAAGCCGGGCGGGGAGGAGGACGAGGAGGCGGCGGCGTGGTCCGGCGAGGGGGAGGCGTCGGCGTCTGGCGATGGCCCGATCCAGAAATGGATCGGGGGGAGCGAGGGGGGGAGGATGGGTGTCGGTGGGGGGTTAGGGTTTCGGCCTGGCGCCATATAGGGGAAGGGGTGGGCCGGTCGGGCCAGCTGGGCCGAGGGGGGATTTTTCCTTTTTCTTTTTTTTTGTTTTCTTTTGCCTTTTTCTTTTATTTATTCTTATTTTCTGTTTTGGTAATTAGTTAGGCCTCTAAATGAATTTTGTAAAATATGTGACCTGGTTCATAAATCACAGTGCCTTATACCCTATCTCCAAAAACTAGTTTTGGCAAAACATAATTTCATATTTAATTTAGATTAAATAAAAGGTTAATAAATACTGTCTTTAGCCAGTGTTTGAGGATGTTTGAGTCACTTATCCAATTCCAATGATGTTGGTTTCAATTTTAGAATAGTCTCTAGAATATTTGTTATTTATTTAACATTTTAGTTTCTGGTTTGAACAACTTTTATTTTGCCACTTTAATTTAATTTGAATTTTGAGTTAGGAGTTGAAATGCAATATGATGCTAATGATGATGATGCACTGTTAATCATGCTGACTTGTCATTGTCAAAAGTGATTACTGTGGCAAATGACATGGGGTGTTACAATTCTCCTCATCTAACAAGAATTCTCGTCCCGAGAATTAAGAGGAAGACTGAAAGAAAGCGGGGTATTCTTCGCGAAGACGATCCTCGCGTTCCCAAGTGGCTTCATCTTCAGAATGATTCGACCACTGAACTTTGAGGAATTTGATTGCCTTTTGACGGGTTCGACGCTCAGCTTGATCAAGAATGCGGATGGGATATTCTGGATAAGACAGATCTTCACGCAATTCAAGCATTTCATGATCCACAGCTCGAATAGGATCCTTGAAGCAGCGACGGAGTTGGGATACATGAAAGACCTCATGCACTTGAGAAAGATTTGGCGACAATTGCAACTGATATGCTACTTCTCCTCGACGGGCAAGAATACGGAACGGGCCAATGTAGCGAGGAGCTAATTGCCTTTGATTCCGAACCGATGAGTGCCTTTCAACGGAGTGACGCGAAGGTAAGCTTGCTCTCCAGGCTGATAGACCATTTCCTGGTGCTTTCGGTCATAGTTGCTCTTTTGATGAGACTAAGCAGTTTTCAGATGTTCACGGACAATGCGGACTTTTTCTTCAGCTTGTTGGATAATGTCCGGTCCGAAGAGTGAGCGTTCCCCAGTTTCTGACCAATTCAGAGGGGTTCGACACTTGCGACCGTATAGAACTTCAAACGGTGCTATCTTCAGACTAGCTTGATAGCTATTGTTGTAAGAGAATTCGGCATACGGGAGAGATTCCTCCCATTTCTTACCGAAGGAGATGACGCAAGCTCGGAGCATATCTTCGAGCACTTGATTAACTCGCTCGACATGACCCTGAGATTGAGGGTGGAAAGCGGTGCTGAAGGATAGATGAGTTCCCATTGCTTCTTGGAAACTTTTCCAGAATCTGGAGGTAAAGAGGCTGCCACGATCAGAACTGATCCCCAACGGAACACCGTGGAGTGACACAATTCGGGAAACATACAAGTCTGCTAACTGACTAGCAGTGATTGTCTCCTTAACTAGTAGGAAGTGAGCAACCTTTGAGAATCGGTCAATGACGACAAGAATAGCATCATTACCTTTCTGCGATTTGGGAAATCCAGTGACGAAGTCCATTTCAACATGGTCCCATTTCCATTCAGGAATAGAGATAGGTTGCAGAGTTCCAGCAGGCCTTTGATGTTCTGCTTTGATATGACGCCAAACGTCACATTCAGCAACATAGCGTGCAATGTCTTGCTTCATGTTCGACCACCAGAATCTCTGACGAATATCTTGGTACATCTTGGTGCTACCGGGATGAATTGACAGAGGAGTGTCATGAGCTTCTTTCATAACATCCTTAGTTTTGTCCAGGTTTTTCTCCATACTTGGCACTACTAGCCGGCCTTTGAAGTATAAGGTGCCATCATCATCAACAGTGAAGAATGAGGGCTTTCCTTTTGCTAGATAGCGTTTTATCTTCTGGACTTCATTGTCAGCCTTCTGAAGCCATTTGATGGTGTCCACAAGATCTAGTTTGGCAACCAGGGTATTGAGAGAACCCTGTGAAACAACGTGGAGGTTCATTTTGCGGCACTCGGGAGGAGGGGGAGTGAGTGAACCGGGAGGAACAATATGGAGGTTCAGCTTTCTGAATTCTTCAACAAGCGAGGGCTGAACTTTGTGAACCTGGAGGTGGTTGCAATATGACTTGCGGCTCAAGGCATCTGCCATTACATTAGCCTTGTCTGGTGTATAGGAAATACCCAAGTCAAAGTCTGCTACGGTCTCCTTCCATCTTTGCTGACGGAGGTTCAGGGATGGCTGAGTGAACAAGTATTTCAAACTTTTATGATCCGTGTAGATCTCGCAACGATTACCGAGAAGGTAATGTCGCCATAACTGCAATGCATAGATGACAGCAGCTAGTTCTAGATCATGTACGGGATAGTTCTCTTCATGCGGGCGCAATTGTCGAGAGCCATAAGCAATCACTTTACGCTCTTGCATTAGGACACAGCCTTATCCTTCACGGGAAGCGTCACAATAGATCACAAAATCTTTGCGAGAATCCGGAGGAGCAAGTACTGGGGCAGAGGTCAGCTTGTCTTTGAGGGTCTGGAAACTTTCCTGACATTTTCTGTCCATTCAAACTTAACGCCTTTGTGAAGCAGATTAGTCAAGGGCTTGGCAATCTTTGAGAAATTCTCAACAAAGCGACGGCAATAACTAGCGAGTCCGAGAAAACTTCTGACTTGCTTGACATTCTTCGGAGGAGTCCAGTCAAGAATAGCCTGAACTCGCTCTGGGTTAACAGCAATACCATCCTTGGAAATCACATGACCAAGATAGGTCACTTCAGATAACCAGAATTCACACTTACAGTACTTGGCGTAAAGCTGGTGTTCTCGAAGCTTCTCCAATACAAGCCGAAGATCTTCAGCATGTTCTTCCTTATTCTTTGAATAAACCAGAATATCACCCAGATATACCACGACGAATTTGTCGAGATAATCCATGAAGATGTAATTCATTAACCGGGAGAACGTAGCGGGAGCATTTGTTAGGCCGAATGACATGACGGTGTATTCATATGAGCCATAACGAGTAACGAAGGCGGTCTTCGGAATATCCTCTTCACGAACACGGATCTGGTGATAACCCAACCTTAAGTTGAGTTTAGAAAACACCGAAGATCCAGCAAGTTGATCATATAGATCGTTGATCCGAGGAAGCGGATATTTATTCTGAATTGTGGCTTGGTTAATGGGCCGATAGTCTTGAACCAATCGGTTAGTTCCATCCTTCTTCTTAATGAAGAGTGAAGGTGCTCCCCAAGCAGAGGAACTGGGGCGGATGAAACCACTCTTAAGTGACTTGTCGATTTCTTCCTTAAGCTCGAGAAGGTGATGCGGAGGCATCTTATAAGGTCGCTTGTCAATAGGGACAGTGCCAGGCTTCAAGTCAATGACGAACTCGACAGCTCTAGCCGGGGGTATGCCTGGAAGTTCTTCTGGAAAAACGTCTGGAAAATCTCGAACGACAGGAATGTTCTCGATTCCTTCCAGAGGTGAGGCGTTCAAAGCATTCAGAGCATATATCTGAGCTTCAGCATCACGAGTAATGCGGGCGGTATAATTCACTATCTCATCGGAGGGGTGAAGAAGTTGGACAGCTTTAGTGGCACAATTGATCGAAGCAATGTGAGCTTTCAACCAATCCATTCCGAGAATGAGGTCTATAGTGGAAGACTTCAAGACGATGGGTGAGGCAAGGAATTCCAACCCTTTAATTTTGACGGTAACATTAGGTGCTATCATGTCAGCATGACAATGACCTCTGGGAGTTTTAATGACTAATGGAGTATGCATCTCCTCATATCGAATGCCATGCATGAATGCGAATTTTCCAGAGATGAATGAATGTGATGCTCCTAAATCAAATAAAACAGATGTAGGTACTGAATTAACGAGAAGGGTACCCATCACAGTAGCAGGTTGATCCTGGACTTCTTCAATGTCAATGTTGTAAGCGTGACCATGACCATGTGAAGCAGACCTAGTATTATAGTTGCGGGCCTGATTGTTGCCACGACCCTTACGAGGGAAAGCCAACTGATTCTGAGTCTGGCGGCAGTCCTTAGCAAGATGACCTGGTTTGCGGCACTTGAAGCACATACCATCTTCAGGACGAAGAGGAGCATTGGGCGGAACATTTTGAGCTCTTAGTTTCCTTGGTGGAGGAGGAGGCAGACGTGGTGCAGCATAGTTGTTCTTTGGCGCAGGGGCAGCTGGACGGAACACGTTGTTGGGAATCCAGACTCGACGCTTCTGTGCTGAGCCCGAAGATGAGCCAACATCACGATAGCGCTTCTGCGAGTCCTTGTACTCCATCTGAGCGGTCTCAACAAGAATAGCCTTGTTCACTAGAGTTGAAAAGTCGTTGAAGTCTTGAGCACCAAGTGCAAGCTTGAGGTCTGGGTGGAGTCCATTACGGAACTTCTCTTGTCTGCGGGCATCTGTGGTGATGTCTTCTTCAGCATAGCGGGAGAGATCAAGAAATTCCCGCTGATAAGCTTCGACAGTCTTGTTGCCCTGAGTGAGGTTGCGGAACTGGGTCTTCATGCATTCCATAATTGCCTGAGGGATGTAACGTGCATGGAAAGCAGCCTGGAACTCATACCAGGTAGTGACTGTTCCAACGGGCAGTGAACGCTTGTGTGTGTCCCACCATTGTGCAGCGGGTCCTTTTAAGAAAAAGGACGCAAAGGTGACGAAGTTGGCAGGGGCGACATTAGCAGACTCCATCTCGTGAGTGATGTCGCGGAGCCAGTCATCAGCGTCCAATGGCTTGTCAGAGTTGCGGAACTAAGTGGGGTTGAGTCGCATAAACTCCGGCAGGGTTATTGAAGGAGGGTTCTGGTTCTGGTTGTTCTGTTGCGGAAACTGAGCCATAATTCCGGTCATGAACTGACGGTTGAGCTCGAATTGTTGCATCATCGCAGCCATATAGTCTGGCGGTGGTGGGCATTCAGGGCCACGACCACGACCACGACCACCTGGTCTAACCATCCTGCAAAGTTTCAACAAGGGGTAGTTTAGTAAAAGCAATTGCGAGTGTTTATCGACAAGCATGATACAATACGACAATAATGAAGCAGTGTAATAGATACTGAATTGTAGTCATTTAAGACATACAGATCCTTACACAGGGTCGGTTACAAACGGACAGCATAACGGCGCAAATTCAAAAGCTAGACATGCTAGGCGGCGCGCAGGCACGGGGTAAGGAAGAACACAACGAGACATAGCAAAGGCTACATCAACGTCGGAGAAAACCACTGAAACGGGGTAACTGCAAGTGCGGACGACGAATGGCCGTCGCAGGAAAATCCTGTGCTACATGTGCACTCTGATGCAGAATCCGGTCTCGAACTGGAAGAAGAGGTCCACGTGCAGGTGTGTGACCTACCACAGCAGGCCAATCAATGCCAGCAGGCATCTGAGTCTTGCGCGGGTAAAGGATGTACTCTGGATGTATCTCTGCACGAACAGCTGGTAGCAACTGCGTCATAGCATCGTAGAGGCGTGCCCGAGTGGCAAACAGCTCGACGGTGAGGGCCCGAACACTGCGATCCAGAGCTTGAGTGCACTGAATCAGAAACTGCTGGTCGTAACGACGAGGCTCGTACGGGGCACAACTAGCTGTGTAGTACCCGGTAGCATCTCCAGCAGGGGCATACGGAATGTATCGGAACTCAGAGTCATCCAAGTTAGTGCTGAGCTCTCCTCGGAGACATGCGACAGCAGAGTAGGCGGCATCATGGACTGCCATCTCAATCGTCACGCCGATACCGTGGAAAAGGTGCAGCTCAGTGTCTGAGTCATCTTGCCGATCATAGATACGAACATCAGCATGGTACTGCTCCTGGTTGAACTCGCGATAATCCTCCTAAACCATGTACTTGGGGTACCAACGGTAGCCCAGTCTGGTCAGGAGGGCGACCAGGACAGCCGGAAACCAGGGGCATCTCGAGCCCAAGTGCGAAGCACAAGCTGCGTCGCAGGGCGTGGTGGAAACAGACGATCCATCTGAAACAGGGGGAAATTCAGGATTGTCAAATGACAAGGTGAAGTATAACCGATCTCGGAGAGAAAGGTTAAACAAAACAATGGAAAGGAAAATGATTATCAGACTAATCAGATCAATGACAGGGAAATCGCACAGATATCCAGCTCTCCGGGTAGACGGGATTTACGAGATCCTAAGTGTCGGCGTTAGTAAAATTTATTTAACCCGAGTAGAAGAGAGGTCAGAGTCCCAGAATATAGACGAGGAATAAAAGATCCTAATACCACCCAGTTGGCGACGTGGGCCCGTAAGCCACACAGCCAAGTTAGTAAAATAGTTTCTCGGTTTCTAGACTCAACTTCGGCCAAGGAGTTGGAAGGGGGCTTCCTACAGGCAGTCAGCTCTGATACCAGCTTGTGGCGCCCCCGGCTCGATCGTACACCAATCATACACGCAAACGTGCACGATCAAGCACAGGGACTCACGGGAAGATATCACAACACAACTCGAACACAAATAAACGGAGATCCACAATATTACAGACCAGGGATCACGAGGATCCGAATACATAAGTCAGTCATACAAATAATATCTGAGTACAGACATAGTTAGACAAGTTTTGCCTTAAGAAGGCTAGCACAAACAACAACTCTAGATCGAAAGGCGAAGGCCTCCTGCCTGGGAGCCTCCGATCCTACTCCTGGTCGGCTGGCTCGATCCAGTAGTAAGTGCCGCCTGGACCCTCCTGGTAGTAAGCTCCTGAGGTGGCATCTGGCTCCTGGGCTCCATCGTCTGTTGTATCGTCAAGGTGGGGTATGGGGAAAAGAGAAAGTAAAGCAACCGTGAGTACTCATCCGAAGTACTCAGCAAGCAAGGATCTATACTACATATGCAACATTATCAATGGAGAAAGGCTGTATATGTGGACTGGGCTGCAGAAATGCCAGGATAGAGAGAAAGCCTAGTCCTATCGAAGACTAGCATCTTCAAACATCTTCACAAAGCCACCATCTTGCAGCAATAGAAGAGAGTAGAATAGCATTTTATTAAGCCGAC
Source organism: Thinopyrum elongatum (assembly GCA_011799875.1). Lineage (NCBI taxonomy): Eukaryota > Viridiplantae > Streptophyta > Magnoliopsida > Poales > Poaceae > Thinopyrum > Thinopyrum elongatum. The sequence goes on along the minus strand of JAAAXO010000167.1, from coordinate 26,282 downwards.
ATGTTGAAGTACAGCCTAGAGATCCTTCCTCGACTCCCTGCGAGAAAGCGATCCCGAAGCTTCAATTAAGTATCAAGTATCCAGTTCAAGTAGTAGATCGGGATAAACAAACTGAGCGTCCTTTACCGTAGGACCGGCTATCGATAGATCATTCTTCCCTGCAGGGGTGCACTACTGTTACCCAACACGCTCGATCAACTCTGGCCGGACACACTTGCTGGGTAATACCCGGCCTCGGGAGATCGACACGAAGCAGCGCCCTACCTAGGCTCAGCAGAGAGGTCAGCACGCCGGACTAAACCTATGCACCCAGAGGTCCTGGGCCATCGCCCTGGGCACCCTGCGCGTTGTGAGACTGGCCGGGGTGCAGGCGCGACACTGAACTCGTCAGTGAAGTATCCATCCCATTCCCGACAATCAGCCCGCACGGTGAATCATGACGTCTGAAGAGCTTTCGGGAGAAACGTACAACGCAGAGGGCCCCATAAACCATTATCCCGCGTGGTGGTAGTGCGTATAGGGCACGTCGACCCACTCAGATGAAACATCCAAACCCGATAAGCTGATTTAGTTACACGTGAAGGCGTTCAGAGTTTCTGAAGCTCCGCCACAATATCACACTCGAGTGCCCTTCCGGCACACCCGACATCAGAGATCCCATGCGGGTACCCACCAGGGTCAACCCGCCTGTAATAAAGGTCAAAGTAACCGTGTGTCATAACATCAAGGGGGAAAACCCGAGGAATCACCCTCGATGGATTCCACTCGATGAAATCATCAGGGTGAACATATGAGGCGTCACCCTCAAGGTTCACACTGAGGGGTTGCACGACAGAGTCGTATCGGAAGTGGAGAAGGAGGAATCACCCTCGATGACCACGACCGAATATCTACACTGCAGAGTATTCATCAGGAGTGCGTGACGAGGTATCACCCTCGGCACTCGATAGTAACTATGCAGAGTCGTACAACTAGGGGGGTGAGGTGATGTTTCGGTCTCTGGTCGTCGATCACGTTGATCAAGTAGTCGATGATGAAGCAGAGGCAACAAGGGTAAAGTGATGGGGTCACTGATGGTTCAATACAAAACTATACTAAGCAGTTTAACATAGGCAGGTAATGTAGCAATAAACAGGTTACAAAAGCTGGCTATGCATCAGAACAGGAGCAAACAGTAACAGTAGCAAAATCTAATGCAAGCAGGAGAAAATAGAATGGGCGATATCTGGATGCTCAAGGGGGGGCTTGCCTGGTTGCTCTGGCAAGAGAGAGGGATCGTCAACGGGCTGCTCGTCTGGAGCGTAGAAGTACTCAGCTGCAACGGCGTCGGTCTCGGCGTCTATCGAGAGAGGAGGGGGGAAGAAACAATAAATTCACAGCAAAGATGCAAACAATATGCATGACATGCCTAAATGATATGCAGAGGTGTTCTACTGCCTAACTAAATGATTTAGTTAATTTACGAATTTATTCGGATTTATTTTATTAAGGTTAAGCACTATTCATTTATTGAAAATAGGCAAAAAGTTCCATGTTCAGGTAGCTAGGGGTATCTGACAGGAATACGGAGGGCATATTCGGATTCGTATCGTCGTTCTGAGCAACTTTCATGTACAAAGTTTTTCGATCCGAGCTACGTTTTATTTTATATGATTTTCTAAAGTTTTTATTAATTTCTGGAATTTAATTATTTATTTAAATTAAACATTATCCAGAATAGTAACTGATGACATCAGCATGACATCATGCTGATGTCAGTAGTCATTAGGGTTAAGTTAACTAAATAATTAGTCTAATTAATTAATTAACTAATTAATTAATTACTTTAACTAAACCGAATTAATTAACTAAATAATTAATTAATTATTTAATTATTTATATTTTTTTATTTTTTTTAAACCGTTCTGGAGGCGGGGCCCTCCTGTCATTGGCCCTAGGGGCCAAACGGGCGCGGGCTAACGGGCGCATGCCCAGGTGCGGCGGACCTGACAGGGGCCGGACCAGGGGAGCGGTGACCACGGCGAGGCCATGGCCGGAGCGGGGCGCAGCGGCCGTGGCCGGTGGAGAGGCGACCGCGGGGAGGAGCGCTGGGGGCCGGCGCCGGCGGCTGTGGCCGCGGCCGTGTGCAGAGGAGGGGGGGGCGCAGGCTGCGGCAGCTGGAGCGGGCAAAGGCAGGAGCGGCGGGGCTGCAGCGGAGCTTGGGGGTGCGAGGTGCTGCGCTCGCGTGGGGTGCAGGCGGTGTGCGCCGGCAGGACTAGCGGCAGCAGCTAGCAAGGACGAGGCCACGCGTGCGGGCCGGAGCCTGGCCGGAGCGCGGCGGGGAGCGGGCGTGGCGACCGCGGGAAGGGCACGGGGAGCGTGGCATCGGGCGCGTGGGAGTTGGTGACGAGCGCGAGCGCGCGAGGGAGAGGGAGGGAGCGAGGAGGGGCGTGGCTCACGGGGATTTGCAGGGTTCGGGGCAATGGGGCGCGGGGAGTCGAAGACGACGGCGACGCGGTGACGAGGTGCAGGCCGGCGAGGGAGCGCTCCGGTGAGGCCGTCCCGCGAGGAGCTCCGGGCGGCGGCGTCCTGGCGCGGGGCGGCGGTTGGCGCTGCGAGCCCCGATCCGATCTGGATCGGGGGAGGGGGAGGAGTGGGACGAGTGGGGGGGTGGCGATGGGGGTTAGGGTTTCGGTCGGCTGGGGCCATATATGCCAAATAGATGCGCCGGCCTGGCAGGCCGCTGGCTGGGCCGATTGGCCCAGTGGGCGGGGGGGTTTGTTTTTCTTTTATTCTTTTGTTTTATTTCTTTTTCTTATTTCCTTTTCTCTCATTTTCTGTTTTGCAAATAGTTAGGCCGCCAAATGACTTTAGCAAAATATGGCAATTGTTCCAATAATTACTAGGCATCCTCTACTACTACCAAAAATTGGTTTGGAGACAGTTGGAGTTCACACAGATTTTATATTAAATAAAATGTATTAAACCTTTTTGTTTTGGTAATATTAGAGCCACCTAATTAATTTATTAATTGTTGGTTACAATTTTAGAATAGCATCTGCAATATTTGCTATTTATTGAACATTTTAGTTTCTATGTTGGACAACTTTTATTTTCCACTTTAATTTAATTTGAATTTTGAGTTAGGAGTTGAAATGCAATATGATGCTAATGATGATGATGCACTGTTAATCATGCTGACTTGTCATTATCAAAAGTGATTACTGTGGCAAATGACATGGGGTGTTACATGTATGTCTATATGGATATGTTGTTGGAAACTTGTTTCTGGTTATGTATATATGGATATGTTGGACTTTGTTGAACTATGTTGTTGGATTGGATGAAATATGTTGTTGGACATGCTGTTGGATATGTTGGATATGTATGCATGTATATCTGTGTTTAAAACCATGTCTAATTAATGGGATTTAAATAAAAACAGGGGATATATAGCCTCTTTGCCGTCCGCTAGCGGACGGCAAAGAGGACACGTGGCAGTCACCTGTGCAAACTGGGAACACTGGCTGCCTATTTGGTCATTTTGCCGCCTGCTGGCGGACGGCAAAGTGACCAGTTGCCTCTTTGCCGTCTGCTGGCGGACGGCATATCTGGACATGTGGCAGCTTCCCAGTGCTGCCTAGCTGGGCTCTTTGCCATCTGCTGGCGAACAGCATATCTGGACATGTGGCAGCTTCCCAGTGCTGCCTAGCTGGGCTCTTTGCCGTCCGCTGGCAGACGGCAAAGAGCGCCGTTAACCCCCTAATGGCTCTCACGCCACCGCACTGCCGTCAGCTTTCTTTGTCGTCTGCTGGCCTCGGATGGCAGATGGCGTAATCCTTTGCCGTCCGTTTCTAAGAAGCGGACGGCAAAGAAGGCCTTTGCTGGCAGGCTTTCATCCGGACAGTTTATCGTCCGCTAGCGGACGGCAAAGATGTTTGCCGTCCGTGATCCATGCCTTTGCCGTCCACCATGGCGGACGGCAAAGAAGCTGATTCCAGTAGTGATAGCCTAGTACAAATAATTTTACACTAGACTTGAACTAGCTCTATAAACTAGTTCAAATAATTTTTCACTTGAGTTGAACTAGCTCTATAGCCTAGTACAAATAATTTTTACACTATAATTGAACTAGCTCTATAAGCTAGTTCAAATAATTTTACACTAGAGTTGAACTAGCTCTATAGCCTAGTACATATAATTTTACACTAGAGTTGAACTAGCTCTATAGCCTAATTCAAATAATTTTACACAAGAATTGAACTACTTCTATAATCTAGTATAAATATTTTTACACTACAGTTGAACTGGCTCTATAAGCTAGTTAATATAATTTCACACTAGAGTTAAACTAGCTCTATAGACTAGTACAAATAGTGTTACACCAGAGTTGAACTAGCTCTATAATATAGTTCAAACAATTTTACACTAGAGTTGAACTAGCCATATAAGCTAGTTCAAATAATTTTACACTAGAGTTGAACTAGCTCTATAGCCTAGTATAAATAATTTTACAATTGGGTTTAACTACCTTTATAAGCTAGTTCAAATAATTTTACACTAAAATTGAACTAGCTCTATAGGCTAGTTCAAATAATTTTACACAAAATTAAACTAGTTCTATATCTAGTACATATAATTTTACAGTAGAGTTTAACTAGATCTATACACTAGTACAAATAATTTTACACTTGAGTTGAACTAGCTCTAATAGCCCAGTAACAATAATTTTACACTATAGTTGAACTAGCTCTATAACTAGTTCAAATATTTTACACTAGAGTTGAACTAGCTCTATAGCCTAGTACAAATAATTTTACACTAGAGTTGAACTAGCTCTATAAGCTAGTTCAAATTATTTTACACTAGAGTTGAACTAGCTCTATAGCCTAGTACAAATAATTTTACACTGAGTTGAACTACTATATAGCCTAGTACAAATAATTTTACACTAGAGTTGAACTAGTCTCATAGCCTAATTCAAATAATTTAACAAAGAATTGAACTAGTTCATAATCTAGTACAAATATTTTTACACTAGAGTTGAACTAGCTCTATGACCTAGTTAAAATAATTTCACACCAGAGTTGAACTAGCTCTATAAGCTAGTTCAATAATTTCACACTAGAGTTGAATTAGCTCTATAAGCTAGTTTAAATAATTTTCACACTAAGTTGAACCATCTTTATAGCCTTTTTCAAATAAGTTTCACGAGTTGACTAGTTTTTAATCCAGTATATATATTTTACACTAGAGTTTAAAATAGCTCTATAACCTAGTACAAATAATTTTACACTAGAGTTGAACTAGCTCTATAGTCTAGTACAAATAATTTTACACATATAGTTGAACTAGCTCTATAAGCTAGTTCAATTAATTTTACACTAGGTTGAACTAACTCTATAGCCTAGTCAAATATTTTACACTAGAGTTGAACTAGCTCTATAAGATAGTTAAAATAATTTTCACTAGGGTTGAATTAGCTCTATAGCCTAGTACAAATAATTTTACACTGGAGTTGAACTAGCTCTATAAGCTAGTTCATAATTTTACACTAGAGTTGAACTAGCGCTCTATAGCCTAGTACAAATAATTTTACACTAGAGTTTAAATACCTTTATAGCTAGTTCAATAATTTTACACTAGAGTTGGAACTAGCTCTATAGGCTAGTTCAAATAATTTTACACAGAATTGAACTAGTTCTAAATCTAATACATATAATTTACACTAAGGTTTAACTAGCTCTATACACTAGTACAAATAATTTTACACTTGAGTTGAACTAGCTCTATAGCCCAGTACAAATTTTTTTACACTATGTAGAACTAGCTCTATAAGCTAGTTCAAATAATTTTACACTAGAGTTGAACAGCTCTATAGCCTAGTACAAATAATTTTACACAGAGTTGAACTACTCTCACAAACTAGTTCAAAAATTTTTCACTTGATTGAACTAGCTCTATAGCCTATACAAATATTTTTTACACTATAGTTGACAAGCTCTATAAGCTATTTCAAATAATTTTACCTAGAGTTGACTAGCTCTATAGCCTAGTACATATAATTTTACACTAGAGTTGAACTAGCTCTATAGCCTATTCAAATAATTTTACACAAGAATTGAACTACTTCTATAATCATTATAAATATTTTTACACTAAAGTTGAACTAGCTCTATAAGCTAGTTAATATATTTCACACTAGAGTTAAACTAGCTCTATAGACTAGTACAAATAGTTTTAACCAGAGTTGAACTAGCTCTATAATATAGTTCAAATAATTTTACACTAGAGTTGAACTAGCCTATAAGCTAGTTTCAAATAAATTTACACTAGAGTTGAACTAGTTCTATGCCTAGTACAATATTTTACAATTGGGATTAACTACCTTTATAGCTAGTTCAAATAATTTTAACGCTAGATTGAACTAGCTCTATGGCTAGTTCAAATAATTTTACACCAAAGTTGAACTAGTTCTATAATCTAGTACATAATTTTTACACTAAGTTTACATATCTATACAGTAGTACAAATAATTTTACACTTGAGTTGAACTAGCCTATAGCCCAGCACAATAATTTTACACTATTTGAACTAGCTCTATAAGCTAGTTCAAATAATTTTACACTAGAGTTGAACTAGCTCTATAGCCTAGTACAAATAATTTTACACTAGAGTTGAACTAGCTCTATAGCTAGTTCAAATTATTTTACACTAGAGTTGAATACTCTATAGCCTATACAAATAATTTTACACTGAGTTGAACTAGCTATTAGCCTAGTACAAATAATTTTACACTAGAGTTGAACTCGCTCTATAGCCTAATTGAATAATTTAACACAAGAATTGAACTAGTTCTATAATCTAGTACAAAATTTTTACACATAAGTTTGAACTAGCTCTATAGCTAGTTAAAATAATTTCACACTAGAGTGTAACTAGACTCTATAGCCTAGTACAAATATTTTACACCAAGTTGAACTAGCTCTATAAGCTATTCAAATAATTACACTAGAGTTGAATTAGCTCTATAAGCTAGTATTAAATAAATTTTACATCATAGAGTTGAAACCATGTTTATAGCCATTTTCAAATAAGTTTTACACAAGAGTTGAACTAGTTTTATAATCCAGTATATATAATTTTACACTAGATTTGAACTAGCTCTATAACCTAGTACAAATAATTTTTACACAGAGTTGAACTAGCTCTATAACTAGTTCAAAATTATTTTACACTAGATTTTGACACTAGCTCTATAGCCTATACAAATATTTTACACTGGAGTTGAACTAGCTCTCGCCTAGTACAAATATTTTACACAGAGTTGAACTAGCTCTATAGCCTAATTCAAATATTTAACACAAGAATATACTAGTTCTATAATCTAGTACAAATATTTTACACTAGAGTTGAACTAGCTCTATAAGCTAGTTAAAATAATTTCACACCAAGTTGAACTACTCTAAAGCTAGTTCAAATAATTTCACACTAGAGTTGAATTAGCTCTATAAGCTAGTTTAAATAATTTTACACTAGAGTTGAACCATCTTTATAGCCTTTTTCAATAAGTTTTACACAAGTTGAACTAGTTTTATAATCCAGTATATAAATTTACAACTAGAGTTTAAATAGCTCTATAACCTAGTACAAATAATTTTACACTAGAGTTGAACTAGCTCTATAGTCTAGTACAAATAATTTTACACTATAGTTTGAACTAGCTCTATAAGCTAGTTCAAATATTTTACAACCTAAAGTTGAACTAATCTATACCTAGTCAAATATTTTACACTAAGAGTTGAACTAGCTCTATAAGATAGTTAAAATAATTTTACACTAGGGTTGAATTGCTCTATAGCCTAGTCCAAATAATTTTACACTGGAGTTGAACTAGCTCTATAAGCTAGTTCAAAAATTTTACACTAGAGTTGAACTACTGCGTCTATAGCCTAGTACAAAATAATTTTAACACTAAGAGTTTAAATACCTTTATAAGCTAGTTCAAATATTTTACACTAGAGTTGAACTAGCTCTATACGTCTAGTTCAAATAATTTTACACAAGAATTGAACTAGTTCTATAATCTAATACATATAATTTTACACTAAGTTTAACTAGCCCTCCTATACACTGTACAAAATATTTTTACACCTTGGAGTTGAACTAGCTCTATAGCCCAGTACAAATTTTGTTACCACTATAGTGAACAGCTCTATAAGCTAGTTCAAATAATTTTACACTAGAGTTGAACTAGCTCTATAGCCTAGTACAAATAATTTTACACTAGAGTTTGAACTAGCTCTACAACTAGTTCAAATAATTTTTCACTTGAGTTGACACCGCTCTATAGCCTAGTAACAAATAATTTTTAACACTATAGTTGAACAAGCTCTATAGCTAGTTCCAAATAATTTTACACTAGAGTTGAACTAGCTCTATAGCCTTACACATATAATTTTACCACTAGAGTTGAACTAGCTCTATAGCCTAATTCAAATAATTTTACAACAAGAATTGAACTACTTCTATAATCAATTATAAAGAATATTTTTACACTAAAGTTGAACTCTAGCTCTATAAGCTAGTTTATAAATTTCACACTAGGTTTAAACTAGCTCTATTAGACTAGTTTATCACATGTACATGTCTAAGTTTTATACCCACAGGATTGGAATCGAGTCATCTCCTTACTACTAATAGTTTACAAGTTGCTAGATAGTATAAAATTATTTCAATGGGATTATACTTTTATGCTAGTTCTAAATTCTTTAAGCAAATTTACTAGCTCATAAGGCTAGTTTTCCACGCCCTAATGTACTTAATGGTGTTGAACTGAGTTCTGATATGTATCTTAGTCCGAAATAGCTAGGGTTTTCTATAGTGGGTCTATACTGCTGTAACTATTTACCGACTTTAATAGCTAGTCAAATACTTTTTACTCTAGAGTTGAACTAGCTCTATAGCTAGGATCAAATAATTTTACACTAGAGTTGAACTAGCTCTATAACTAGTAACATAATTTTACACTAGAGTTGAACTGATCTTATACGTTAGTACAAAAATTTTACCCTGAGTTGAACTAGCTTGTACTAGAAGAGTTTGCCGGTACAAATAACTTTTATTACACTAATTGGGTTAACTAGCTCTATAGAGCTAGTTCAAATAATTTCTTTTGTGTTACACTATGAGTTTGAGGACTAGCTCTATACCTAGTACAAATAATTTTTACAACCTAGAGTGAACTAGCTCTATAAGCTAGTTCAAATTATTTCATCTACACTAGAGTTGAACTAGCTCTATAGCCTAGTCCACAGTTGCATTTTACACTTGAGTTTGAACATAGCTTAAATTATAGATGCCTAGTACCTAATGAATTTTTACAACTATAGTTTTCACTAGGTTCTCATAAGCCTATTGTAATAATTTACACAAAGTTGAACTAGTTCTATAATCTAGTACAAATATTTTACACTAGAGTTGAACTAGCTCTATAGCCTAGTAAAATAATTTACATAATGAGTTTGAACTACCTCTATAGCCTAGTACAAATATTTATACACAGATTGAACTAGCTCTATAAGCTATTCAAATAATTTTACACACAAGATTAAACTCGTTCATTCTAGTCTATAGCTAGTTTTACTAGATAATTTTACACTAGAGCTTGAAACCCTGTTTTGTATAGCCCATATTTCCCAATAAGTTTACACAAGAGTTGAACTGCTTTCTATAATCCAGTATATATAATTTTACACTAGAGTTTGAACTAGCTCTATAACCTAGTACAAATAATTTTACTTAGCTAGAGTGTAACTAGCTCTATAACGAGTTCAAATTATTTTTACACTAGAGTTGAACTACTGAACTATAGCCTAGTACAAAAGTAATTTACACTGGAGTTGAACTAGCATATAGCCTAGTACAAATAATTTTACACTAGAGTTGAACTAGCTCTATAGCCAGGCCTATTCAAATATTTAACACAAGAATTGAACTAGTTTCTATAATCTAGTACAAATATTTTTACACTAGAGTTTGAACTAGCTCTATAGCTAGTTAAAATAATTCAAGCACACCAGAGTTGAACTAGCTCTCTAAGCTGTTCAATAATTTCACACTAGAGTTTGAATTAGCTCTATAAGCTAGTTAAAAAAAAAAATTTTAAACACTAGGAGTTGAAACTATCTTTATAAGCCTTTTTCAAATAATTTACACAAGAGTTGAACTAGTTTTATAATCCAGTATATATAATTTTACACTAGAGTTTAATAGCTCTATAACCTAGTCCAATATTTTCACTAGATTGAACTAGCTCTATAGCTAGTACAAATAATTTTACACTATGTTAAACTGCCTATAATCGAGTTCAAAATAATTTTACACTAAAGTTGAACTAACTCATAGCCTAGTCAAATATTTTTACACTAGAATTGAACTGACTTCTATAAGATATTAAAAATATTTTTTACACTAGGGTTGAATAAGCTCTAATAACTGCTAGTCTAAATAATCCTTCTACAACTAGAGTTAGAACTAGCTCTATAGACTAGTACAAATATTTTACACTAGAGTTGAAACTCTCTATAAGTATCAATAATTTTACACTAGAGTTAATAGAAAGCCTATGTATAGAGCTGTTCAAATAATTTTACACTAAGTTGAACTAGTTCTATAGCTATTCAAATAATTTTACAAAATTGCGTTCTATAACTATCATAGAATTTTACCTAGATTGTTAACTAGGCTCTATACACTAGTACAAATATTTTACAAACTCTGAGTTTGAACCTAGCCAGTCAGTTATAGCCAGTTTTAGCAATTATTTTTTACACTAGAGAGCTGACTAAGACATGCTTTTTCTATCTTAGCTACGTTCAAAATAATTGTTACACTAGAGTTGAACTAGCTCTAATAGCCTATACAAATATAGTGAGGGTGTCACGAAAGATAATTGTCTGCACGAACGAGTAGTCGACGGCGGAGCGCAAACGACTCTCAGCTGATCATAGTCCAGTCAGTGATGGTCAGAGTTGGGTTCGTCTCCTGCTTGTGTTTAAGGGTGGAACGAGCGTCGAGAGCCTATACACTCAGTCGTCTGTTGTTGTACCTATAGGTGAACTGAAGTCGATACGATTCAAATAAGGTTACACGAGCGGTGTTGGTGGTGAACTAGCTCGTGCATAAGCCTAGTAACGTAATAGCTTCTTAGTCCGTCAGAGTTTTTCAGACTAGAGGAGCTCGTTCTATAGCCTAATTTCAAAGAATTTTTACACAAGAAGTGAACTACGTTGCTTTTTTTTGGGTTAGTGGTGTAGGTTGGTGATCAGGGTTGGGTGTGTGTGTGGGTGGGTGGGGGGGGGGTGTGGTTTGGGTGTGGGGTTGGTGGGGGGTGTGAACGGGTGGCTTCGGGGTTACTAGCAGGAAGTGGGTAAGGCGGTGGGGTGTTACGTCAAGGTTGTTGTGTGGGGATGCGGGGAGGTTCTTGGTTGGGCGGGTATGATCGGGGAAGCCTATAAGGGCACACCGAGAGGGAGTACGGACGCACGAGCGCGCAGGGAGGTCGTTTAGGTTCAGGGAAGGGGGGGACGGGGGTGTGGGGGTCAACCGAAGGGAGGCTTCACGAGGGCGAGGCGGATAGGGAGCAGGGGGCAAGAGGGGCCAAAGAGGGGACAGAGGAGGGACACGGGCGTAGCCCGAAGGGGGAGCTTGAGAGGTTCGGTCTGGCAAAGAAGGGGCTTGGGGGAATGAATCGCCAAGAAATAACAACGCGGCGGGGGGGGGGGAGGGACGGACGAAGACAGGGAACGGGGCGGAGGCTGACGGGAAAACGAGGACAAGATAATGTTAACAAGGGGGAGGCTGGGCTCGGTCTCGGGCGGCTAAGGTGCGAGCGAGGGCAAGAAGGGCGGAGACCGAGAAGGGAACGGAACTAGCTGCGATAGCGGAGGGGCAAAGACGGGGACACCAAAGGGAACGAGGGCGAGAAGCGGAGGACAGAGAAGGGGACACGAAGGGGAACGAAGCGATACAGGAGACAATAGTGTACAAACGGGAGTGAACTAGCGCGAGAAGCCCGGACAAATAATTTAACACGAAGTTTACTAGCTCTATAAGCGAGTGCCAATAACTTTACCTATAGTTGAACTAGCGCTAGAGACTAGGACAATAATGTTTACACTAGAGGTAACTAGCTCGATAAGCTAGTGCAAATTATTTGTCCCCGAAGATTTGAACTAGCTCTAGAGCCGAGTAGCAAAGAAGTTTACACGGGGTTGAACGTAGCGATAGAGCCTAGTACAAATATGTGACACTAGAGTGAACTAGCTTCTATAGCCTCATTGAAAATAATGTCTTGAACCGCGCAAAGGGGCATTGAATCTAGCTAATGCATAATCTAGTACAGAAACCCGAGGTTCTTTTTTTCACTTCTCTAACTGGTGAGTTGAAACGATGGACGTCGGCTCGAGACGCTAGGGAAAATAAGGGCACACCCCGAACCAAAGGGATAACTAGACGCCGAGAGCATAGCGAACAAGTCCGGAATCAATATCGACCTAGTGACACACCAGAGGGGAACAGAGGCGCGAGAAGACGAGGAGGCAAGAGAAAGGTACACGAAAAGAGGGGAAGGAGCGCGAGAAGCGGGGTGAAAGAAGGGACACGAGAGGTGGGACCATGTGGATGCCTTGGCAAATAAGGGGAACTCGGAGCTATTTGTGGAGAGGGGTGGGGCATGCGGGGTGAGGGTTGTGGGGTGGGTTTATAAAATCCCCATAGATGATTAGAGTGTGGTTTCACACAGCAGGGGTCTGGTTTGACTAGGTGGGTTTCTGATCTGGGGCGGTCCGTGAGGGGTTCTGCGGTGGAAGAACTTATCACCGGTGTCCCACCATAAAACTCCGGAAGGGGCTGCCCTCCCCCCAAGACACAAAACCCATCCCCTGTAGGTCTGTTTGAACGAGCTCTATTGGGCGCAGTTCAAAGTAGTGTACACTGGAGAGTTGAATAACTCTATAGCCTATACATATTTTACAACGGGAGTTGAACTAGCGAGAGCCGTATACTATTTTACCTAGAGTTGCTAGCGAAGATCCTAAGGAATAATTTAAAACACCAAAGTCGACAGTTTTGACAGTCTGCGTTGTCGGATATCCTACTGTACAAGCTATGGGGGGGTGTTAACGACTAGAGTTGACTACTCTAGAAGCATTTAAAATAATTTCACACAGCCTGAGTAACGAGCTTTTGAAAAGCTTTCATAATATTCACACTGAGGTGAAGTTAGCTCTATAAGCTATTGAAAATTTTACAACTAGAGTGAACATTTTTACCTGTTTTAAATAAAGGTTACACAAGAGTTGAACTAAGTGTTATTAAATCCAGTATATATAATTTGTTACAACAGAGTTTAAATAGCTCTATAACCTAGTACAAATATAATTTCTACACTAGAGTTGACTAGCTCGATATAGTCTAGTAACAAATAATGTACACTGATAGGTTTGACCTGCTCTTAGCTAGTCACTGAATTCTACACTAGAGTTGAACAACTCTATGCCTAGTCAAATATTTTCTACACTAGATGACCAGCTTAAAAGATAGTTAAATAATTTACACTAGGTTGAATGTCTCTATAGCCTAGTAAAATAGTTTACATCTGGAGGTGAACTAGCTATATAAGTAGTTCAAATAATTTTACACTAGAGTTGAACTAGGCTCTATAGCCTAGGTAACAAATAATTTTTACACTATAGTTAGATACTTTATAAAGCTAGTGCAAATAATTTTACCCTAGGTTGAACTAGCTCTATAGGCTATTCAATAATGTTACACAAGATTGACAGTTTTCTATAACGATAATACATATAATTTTACATACAGTTTTACGCTCTATACACTAGTACAAAAATTTTACACTTGAGTTGAACTAAACTAGCTTCTAATAGCCCGGTACAAATTTTTTACACTGATAGTAGAACTTATCTAAGCTAGTTCAATAGTTTACACTAGATTTGAACTAGCTCTATAGCCTAGTACAAATTAATTTTACAGCCTAGCAGTTGAACATGCAGCTATCGTTACAAAGTCTAGTTCAAAGAAGGGGATCTCTCATTTTTATTCACTTGAGTGGAACTAAGCTCTGGGGATACGCCTAGTAACAAATCGAAATTGTTTGTCTAGACATGGGGTTTTGAACTCAGCTCGATAAGCTAGTTTCAAATACTTTTACACTAGAGGGTGGTTGAACTAGAGCGTGCTATAAAGGTTAGGATAGGTGTCGGGGCCTAGTCACATAAATTGTACAGGGACTTCTAGAGTTGTTGGACATCACATGTTGTCGGGTGGGGGGGCCCTATGAGGCCTAGAGTGGCAAATCCGAATGGGGTGTTGGTGGTGGGGGTACGCAGGAATTGACCTTGAGCTTGTGGTGGTCGTATTAAACCTCAGTATATCAAGATGGGTGGACAGTGCACTAAAGTGGAACGTAGGCGGCTATATAGGTCTAGTTAATTAAGAATTGGTTATGTCAGTCAGCTCTCCTTACTCAGTGAGTTAGGGTATCTCGCTAGCTCTATAGACTAGTACAGAATAGTTGGTTAACATACCAGAGTGACTAGCTCGATAATATATGTTCAATGCAGAATGTTTAATCCTCGATTGGTTTTTTTGTCAATCGTAGGCGCTCGAGTATAGTGCGGGTGGGGGGTTTTGGCCAATAGCATGTCGAGGCGGGCACGAGGAAGGGTTGGTGTGAACTCGGTGCTATAGGCCCGGAGACATAGGTAGTGGGTTACAATTGGGGAGTAACTACCGGGATAAGCTGGTCAAGCTATATTGGTACGCTAGAATTGAAGCGGCGCTAGAGGCGGTAGTTCAAAAGGAAGTTTAGCACAAAAGTGGAACGAGTTTCTATATCGCGTTGACGATAAGTTTACACGCTAGGAGGGGTGTAGGTAAGGTGCTATACAGTGTAGTACATAAGGAGATGTGTAGGCGAGCGGTAGTTGGAACGGTTGTGAGTGTGTGGCTATGATTTTGGGGCCCTGTAGAGGCTTACAAGATGGAGTGGGAACACTGTAGGTGTTAAGCAGCTGCTAAATGGGTGGTCAGCGAGTCAAAGATGGTTTACACGGGAAGCGGGGTGTGAGAGCGAGGAGGCCAAAGTCTATGGAGGGCCTGGGGTTTATGGGTAGATCGAATGTGGAGGGAGTGTGTTGTGACGGGCTAGGGTTGAACTAGCAGCTCGATGAGTGTGGCTAGTGTGGCAAGAATGTGAGTTACTAGAAGCTGGGGTAGTTTGGAGGACGAGGTGGCGGGGGCTTGAGGTCTCGCTTAGTAATATCTGGAGTAAGTTTGAGACACAGGAGTCTCATACTACTATAAGTGGTGGGCCTGGGCAATAAGTGGACAACTGGGATATTGAACACTCTATAGCCTAGTTGATAATTAATGAACACAATAGGACCTAAGGTCTATAGCGAATCACAAGTAATTGGACTCACTAGAGTATGGGAACGAGAGCATAACTATCAGCTTAAAATAATGGTCACACTCACGTGAACTAAGCTCACTACCTAGTACAATAAGGTCACCACAGGGAGACTAGCGCTATACTATTTTCAAAGAGGGACCGACGAGTTAAGGCGCTCGATCAAGGTAGTGTAAAGAAGGATAACACTAAGAGTGGAACACAGAGTGTGGGGGAGAGCCGGAGGAGGGGTCAAAGAAGTGGTCCGCGGAAAGAGTGTGAACTAGTTTAATAATCCATATATAGAAGTTGACACGAAGAGTTGGGGAACCATACGTCTATATCCTCTGTACAAAAAAGAAAATAAAGTGTACACGAGAGTTGGTCACTCTATATCTAGTACAAAATTTTAACCTATATTGAACTCGTCTACTATACTAGTTCAAACGCTAAGGTGTTACAGACTAGGGTTGATAACTAAACTCTAATAGCTAGTACAGGGGGATATTTTGTACACTAAAGAAGGTAGTTGATACCAGGTAAATGGCCCGTATTATTCAGGGATGACGGCGTATGCCGGAGATGCTTCTAACAAACTTCAATAGGGGGCTCACACAATTAATGACAAAACAAAAAAAGGTAATAAAGAAAACAGAAAGAAAAGCAAAGAGAAAATGGAAAAGAAAAACTAATAGAGAGGAAAAACCCCCTCCTCCCCGAGCTGGGCCGGCCGGCGCAACTGGCGCGGGAGAGAACACAAAGCAAACAAAACAAAAAGCCACTGTAGGGAAGGAGAATCAAAACGGAAAGGGAAAAAAAAAAAAACACGCTACTATAACCCCCCCCCCAGCGCTCAAACCCCCCACCGACCCATAAAACACCCGTTGACAGCCTCGAAAACACATAATAAAAGTCCACCCTTAATAGTTGACGTGGGCACAACATACCAAATTCGCACGACCGAAAATCATGACAAGGAATACACGTGTATATATTGTCACAACGGACAAACGCTAAAACAGTAGAATAACCATAACAAGCTTGATAAATACAAAAAAGCCGAGGAGTCCCTCGAGGGCTGGCACACAATACACTCACGTGGCATTACAATAGCGGGAAAACGTCACGCATAACGAGCACAATTCTAGAGTACAGAATATACCGTGAGATTGCAAAACAAAGAAAGGACACCATTAAAGGAAACGTAAATCAAAACCACAAAGCGCCTACACATGGCTGGGAGCCAAGCTTCCTGAGCCTGGGACCACTGCACATCCTACTCCTAGCGACGGCAAGCTCAGTAGTATCCGTCTCGGGGTGGGAGGGGGTAGTGGCGATCAACAGATAGTGAAGAAGATGGTCGACTCGAAAAAGACGCGTGTGGGTGGGAACGAAATACAGTCAAAAATGTGCGGGGATTGGCTCTCAGGCCTTCCGTCCTCTGATGCCTCTAAGACCATGCTGGAGTTAGAAGGGGGAGAAAGGAAACAAGCAACCAGTGAGTCATCAGAAGTACTCAGCAAGCAGAGATCTACACTACATGGCAACATTACCAAAGGGAGGCTGGTCATGTGATCTGGCCCTGCACGAATGCACCAGAATAGAGAAAGCCTATCCTATCCGTAGACTACAATTGCAACGTTCTTGGGCGGAAACAATGTAATACTGAGCAGAAGGCCACACTAGGTGTGTAGTTCATTAATCTCACATCAGGACACTCAACCACAGCATCAAATACACTATATCTTAACAAGAATCGACAGGGAGGGTGGGGGCCGGGGGAAACTAGCGAAGTGCGAGCAGTCCCAGAGCCATACGGTCATCAACCTCCAATCGGCTGGGCGTCCGTCGTGGCGACGGATGTGGCCCTGGCGAGAAGTGCAAATCAGCCGAACCATAATACCTCCACTTGTAGCGCCGTTCTAAGTGGTGAAATGAAGGCACGGACAAATCTTGTTGCTGCACGTACACAGAGGTGTGCCTTAAAACACGAGGGTGGGGGGGTGGACGGTAGGACCGCTAGCTGATAAGAGTGATTGATTACGTCCCGTGCGAGTGGGGGTTGCACGAACGTACCCAACACTCTGCGCGGATATGGTAAGTCTGGCGGAGCCAGGGAAAGGAGACATGAGAGGAATAACACACGTTATTAGTGACCTGGTCAATTACCGCGACCATCGGTAGAGACACAAAACCACAGGGGCCGGGGGGGTGAATATGAAGTGAACAACCCTGCCTCCCAGAACAACGCTAAAAAACCCTAAACACAAAAAAAACGACATCTCATGCAGATGCTCACAAAAGAAGAACCCGTCCTGTCTAACAATCCGAGCGCAATGGTAGTCTTGGCCATCCCCCTCTCCCTCCGCCGGTCCATTGCGTCACTAGTGTTGATACAAGTCGCGCTCTGATTTGCCGGGGACCCGATCCTGTGCGCGTGCCGCGATGCTGAACTGGACCTGCATAGCTTTCGGGCGTTAGTTCAGTGTATGAGTGTGCAGAAACGCCCATGAAGCTACTTGCAGTCCCTCCGGTGGTGTTATGCTAGGTCCGGAATTAGCGGCGAGATCTCCACCGCCTCAAATATCCAAAATCCGTTAACAGTACCCATCGGACCCAAGATTGGGCTTGGCGGGCACCAGCAAAGGCTCACACAGGCATATTGCCACCCTCGCCCGGTCTCGAGGACTTGGGCAAGGCCAAGAATGCCCGGCCAGGGGCCCGTATCTCCTTGGCCCATACTAAACAGGGCCACCTCTTCACAAAACTACAAAGACTCTCAGGCGGCCCGCGTACCGGGCAGCTCCTCAGAGAAGCCGCCCCACATTCCAGTCACAACAGTGTGAAAGTACCATATCCGTGTGTCCTGCATCAAGATCCGGCAGGGTTCGACCCTCGGGTTGATTCCCACTCGTGTATCCATCGAAGGTGAACTCGGGAGGATCATCCACGCTTTGTTCAGCTGATTTGTACTGCACTCGCGTTATCGAAGCGTGAAGGAGGATCACCCTCGTTTCCCGACCGATGGCTACTCTACACAAGAGTTTAACGATCAAAGAAGTGCTACAAGAGGTTTCAACCCCGGGCACTCGATGTAAACGCTGGCGTGTCCTGTTTACAACAGTAAGGGTGATTGTGGTAGGTCAAGGGCCTTTCTTCATGGCCCGTTGTATCGGCAGACGGGTGGTCGGATGCATCCGAATCGCGCGCAGGGAGGCAGTCGGGATAATGAGTACGTAACACGGAAATAAAGAAAAACGAGTCTCACTAATACCATCCTATGCTAGACAGTTTAGGATATGCAGGTAATTATCAATAGCGGGGTACAATAACCAGGCTATGCATCAGAACTAGGTAAAGCCATAGCAGCAATAATTCTAATCCAGAAATCAGTGTTAGAAAATAGAAGGGCATCAATACGAATACAATATCTCAAGGGGGGGGGGGGCTTGTCTGGTTGCGTGACGGAAAACGGCAAAGTGGCAAGGGTTGCCAAGGTGCTTATTCGGGATCCGAGCATGCGATCGGACCCAGAGGGACAAGGTGGGAACTACTCGTGGTCATAAAGAAGACGGTGGTATACAGAAAGGAAGGGGGAGGAAACAGGTTATAAATTAAAAGGCAGACATAAGCCAACTTCGATGTCAACACTGCAATCAGACGCAGTGCATAGGGGTGGGTCGTCTAGGGGAGGAAAACACATACTAACACACGTATCAGAACGGAGCAGGGATAATGTCATGAGATATTTCCCGGTCCCTTTGTATTATCGGAAAAGACAAAGAAACGATCCGATGATATGACGTTCCTGTTCGTAGGGAAGAGTAAGGAGGAAGTAGGACATGTATTGGGTGGTGGCGACCGCGTGACAGACGAACGTGACCCATTTGATGGGTCGGGTTCGTCTCGGTCTAGAATCTGAGTAACTTTCATGTTCAAAAAAGTTTTTCGATCTGAGCTACTGATTATTTTATATGATTTTCTAAAGTTTTTTTAATTTTCTGAATTATTTACTTATTTACTTTCGAATTATCCAGAATAGTGCTTGCTGACTTCAGCTGACAATCCATGCTGGAGTTGTCCGAAGGGTTAATTAAGTTAACTAATAGATTAGTTTTTGAATTAACAAGTTAATTAACTTAATTAATTTCAACTATTAATTAATCAATTAATGCTTAAGAATTAAGTTTTTTACGGTAAAATTTCATTTTTTTTTTTTTTTCTTTATTAAAAAAAACATTTTACGGGGCTCTGGCCCCGCATCAGTGGCCCAGAGGGGTCCTACTCGGTTCTGTCGGTGAGCGCTCGGGCGGGCGGCGTCAACCCGCGCTGGAGGGAAGAAAACAAAAAAGGGGTCGTGGCGTGGGGGCGGGGGTGGGGTGTGTGCCTCGGTTGCGGGCCTGGGGGGGGGGCGCCCGATGGGGGTGGCGCTGTGCGCGGGGGTCACGGGGGGGGGGGGGGAGGTTGGGGTGGGGGTAACGCACGGGCTGCCTGTGGCTGCCGGCGGTGCCCAGAGGCCATTCAGGGCACGCGGCGCAGAGCGTCGTCGTCCAGCGAGGGTCCATATTGTTCCAGAATTGGCGGGTTGCGTAGACGGTGTTAGTATGCGAGGTTGTGCATTTACAGCGGGGTGGTCGTACTTAAAAAGCGGGGTAGCTGAAATTTTTATATTGCCATCAGCCTCAGGGTGGGTAAACCAAAAAAAAACAAAAAAACAAAAAAACACCAAAGTCAACAAAGATCACATATACAAAACGAAAATAATCCAACAAACAAAACCCACCCAATCATCGAACTGCGAACACCACAACGGCTAGGTTGGATTGACAGGCTGTGGAAAACCCTCGGTAAGGTTTTGGGGGGGCCGTGGGGGTGCTCGGTGGAGTGGCTGGGCATAAATAAAAGAGACTGAGAGCACAGCAAGAGCGTTTGCGTTGGGCTCAGACAGTAACAAAACGGACAATCGAACAAAACAAGAAGCGTGGCGTGGGTAGGCTTTGTTTCGTGGGGGTGTGTGTGTGGAGTAGGTTATGGTTCCCCAAAAGCGTAGCATGCAGATTTGCGGTCGTCGCGGGTGAGGCAGTGGGAGTGATCGGCGGCCGAATCGGGGGAGAGATTGAGGGGCGGCGGGCTCACGAGCGTTGTGGGGATTGGGCGGTCCGGCTATGCATGGTGGCCTACCGTTTGGGAGGTGGACGATTAAGGTGCCTGTTCGACGCAACGGTTGATGCGTCGTAGTCTGTGGGTCGGGGCGGCTTTGGCGCCATATCTTGTCGGAGGTATTCGTAATATGGGCACGCAGTCGTCGAGCGGCACTTCTGGGGTCAGGGAAGGCCGGGTCGGCGTGGATGTGGCGCGGGCACGTCGTGGAATCGTGCTGGCCTCCCCGATCGAAGTCGTGGGGAAGGGGATAGAGAGGCTTGGTGGGGCTAAAAATGTGGAGTTAAGTAATGAGGGTGTAGGGGGGCTTGAGGGGTAGAGGGTGACTTGGTGGTTTACAGGGGGGGTCTTGAGACAGTGGTGGGATATATGGTACGCGCTGGTGTGGCCGGCCGGTGTGAATCGAACCTGGGTGCTGGTACAGACTGGCCAGCGCCCATGGGGGGGGCTCTTTTGCTTTTTTCCTTTTGGTATATTGTGAGGTTTGCTTTGACGTAAGATAATTTCTTTCTTTTTCTGTTTTCGTGCACGGGTAATTTTGGGCCTCACAATAGTTGTTGTTACAATATGTGAACTAGTCCACAAAACTCGCAGTGCATCATCTACTAATGCCATAAAATGGTTTGATCCATAAACATTTCATTTACAATTTTATAAAACTAACGGGGTTTAAATACTGCTGTTTTTGCGCACTTTTAGCGTTTTTAATAATTTATTAAATGTTGGATACAATGTTGAATAGTCCTCCCGTAATCGTTGTTATTTATTGAACATATTTAGGTTTATGTATGGACAACGTTATATTGGTCACTTTCCACTTAATATTTTGAATTTGCCAATTATTAACGGTTGGAACCTTCAAATAAGATGACGTAAAGTGAGTGAATTCATAGACCACTGTTTACAAAATACAATGCTACAACTGGTTGCGGTTGAGTCAAAAATGGTAATTTATATATGGCTGTGGCTAACCACTGGGGGTGTACAACAGCCCCTCCCCGCGCGTCGCTCACGGGTCCCTCTCCCGCCCCCCCGTGCCTGCGCGATCCAGAGAGATCAGGCCAGGCCGCCGCCGCCGACAGCCGGACGCCGCCGCCGTGCCGGGAAAGAAAAAAAACGTCATCTCGGAACGGGGGTGGGATGGCTCTCGCTCCGCGCTGTGACTGCCAAGAAGTGCGGCCTGCCTCCTGCAACCTAGCCTCCTTCCTCGCACGTGCTCCCCAGCCGCAAAAGCGCGTGAAAGGTCGCCCGCGCCTGGCCTCAAAAACTCTGGGCCCGAGCCCCTGTTCATGCAGCCCCCTGCTCGGGATCGCACGGTATCGCGGACGGGGGCGTCCACCGCGGCGACGCCGGGGCCGCATGATTCTCCCCGGGCCGCTATGCTCAGCGGCACCTCGGGGAACGTCGGGCGCCCCTGCTGCTAGAATAAGGAAGGACGGAAAATGAGCTTTCGCAGACGAGCGCGCCTGAACCGGCAATCGCCAGCCCGCGCCAGCTGCATGGGGGCCGGGGAAGGGAAAAGCCAGGCTACACAGGATGGGGGTCTGTGAGCAGTGGGCCATGACGCGGGGGGGTTATATGACGAATAGGTCTGAGAGAAAGAAAAGGTCGCTTTGCCACATATACTTCCCCGTCTGGCCCGGGGTTGGCTGCGAGTCGGCCCTGGCGCGGGTGAATCCCGCTGTGCTCCACTCAAGGACCACAGTCAGCGGGCGGGGCGCCACCGCCGAATGTGGATGGGGCCGCCGGGGTCATGTCCTGAACTAAAAAGAGAAAATGCCCCCGCCGCAGCCCGCTCCGAATGTGCCGGAGATCCGCACCCTCAGAGCGCGCCTGCCCCCGCCGCCCGCGCGGGGCACGAGATGACCTCCCTCCACGCGTCTACGCAGGAAACTCGCGGGAGCGGAGGAGGTCGGCGGTTACCGGCCGCGGCCAGGGGAGCGGAGGCAGCAATGGGCGGTGACCGGCAATATCGGTACACGAAAGAAAAGGGGGGAAAAGCCGAGTGGCGCCCAGGTCAGCGCTCCGACTGTCCCCCGGCGACACCGCATGGCCCCTTGCGCCCCCCCGGGGGGGGGCTTTGTGCCTAAGGGTCCAGGGGGCTGGGGCGGATTCACCCATTACCCCACCGGCGTCCGAAAAATAAAATAAAAATAACTGAATTATTAAAAGTAAATAAGTAGTTAATTAATTAATTAGTGAATTAATTAATTTTATTATCCTGCTTCATTCGTCTAATTAAAATTATTCGTTAAGATTCATCAGGTTCATATGTACTGGGGGGGGGGGGGGGTTGCTACAAAACCCCTATCTTAACCAACAAAACTAGAGTATTGGTAAGGGTGGGGAGGCCCACTGACTGCGCTGGGGCGGGGTCATGCCTTACGTACGGGATGTGCTAACGGGTTCAGCATGGGCTACAGGGGTGTGGCGTGGGATATGTTGAGTGTACGTTTGATTAAGGTAGATAATACCAAATTGAATATTTAGAGTGTTAAAGGGTAGTTCTAGTATCGTAATCCGAATGACCTCAGATGCATAACATAAGATGTTGGGGAATGAAAAGTACGGTGTCGGTCGAGGAAAAAACGACGAGAGAAGCGAGAATTATGACACAAAATAAAAACGCGGTCCGTTGCTGGTCACGCATTCCCTAGCATAGCGACTTTGCAACCGCCCTCTTCCTGGTCATCTGTGTGACAAATCCGAAACCAGGGATATTTTCCCGGATGAATTCCCCTCCCCCTTCGCCAGTATTCAACGATCCACGCATCACCCGGCCACGAAGGTAGCGTTAGACTCACCCACACCCCCTAATCCTCTGCGTATGTCATGTCATTAGCCATCGTGTTTTGTAACTAAGAAAAAATATGTTGCTCCATATTGTATACTGTTTTACCTCCCCCCTCTTCTCTCTCAGTTAGAACCACGGAAAGGACGTCGTCCCCGATGACAAGGACCGACGCAGCTACCGGAACCGAAGATCACCATTGACACCTTCCGATCCTCTCGTAGATCCCATTCAAGCCACGACCCAGTCGCCCGCATTGAGCATCCGTTTCAGGGCGATTACCGATTATCGCCTTATTCTAATTTCCCCATTGCTTGCATTAGATTGCTGGGCTGCTAACTAGGGGAACACGTGGTGCTAGCCGAACTACTCAACTAGGCTTTAACCTATTCTGATGTCAATCGCTGATTAGTTGTGAACCTGGTTGATATTACCTACACATATCCTAACTGTCTTCGTATAAGCTGGGTAGAGCCGGCTCGGTTAGTTAGATGACCACCCCACTGTATCCGACTGCCCCTCGTGGATTAATCGGGGAAGACGGCCAATCACACAGCTGGAATGATGAAAATGGCCGACGAAGGCCGGCCGCGGCACACGCACATCACCTCACCTCTAGGTTGTACCGACTACTGCACACGTTACTATCGAGTGCCGAGGGTGAACCTTGTCTTAGCATCTCTGATGTAATTCTGCAGAGTAGCAAATCGGTCGTGGTCATCGAGGGTGATTCCTCTCTTCACCACTTCGATACCGACTGCGTCGTGAACAACCCCTCAAGTGTGAACCGGGGGCGAAGTTCCTCGAGTTCACCATGATGATTTAATCGATGGAATCCATCGAGGGTGATTCCTCGGGTTTTCCCCTTGATGTTATGACACACGGTACTTTACCTTTATTAAGGCGGGTTGACCCTAGGGTACCGCGCGTTGAAGGTGAAGGCGGGGTTGCCTGTAAGGTGCGCGAGTGATGGGTACCGAGGCATTGCCGGCATTCTTGGGCCCTGTGCCGCAAGTCCTCGAGACGGGGCCGACGGGGTCACATCTTTCGTGAGTCTCTGCTCATAACCGCACCCCCAAGGTACATAACGATTTGGTATAATGTGATCTGAGTGCCATCTGCCCATAGCACAACCACCCCACGGGGGCATAGTATGGGCGTTCTGCAAAGCGTAGGATCAGCCGAAAGCTCTTGTCAGGACAAGCTCCATTGCAGCACTGGCGGGCCGGGGGGGGTGCTTTGGCCAGCAGGCACCATCGTGTAGGGTGTATGGGGCGGCGCCATGGTCCTGCGCTTAGCATGTCACTACCGATGGTGAGGGGTGTCGATGCCAAGACCCCTTGGCGTAGGATGTAGAGCAACTCGCGGGTATCCTCCCTCTGAGGTTGTTAGGTAGGGTGGTGTGCGATGTGTCCCGGTTTTTCCGTGGTCGGGCATGACCCGGAAAGTGTGTCCGGCCGTGGTTACGCGCGCGTGGGGGTTAAGTTGGTGCACGCCCCTTTCAGGGAAGAAAAGGAGCTGGACTCGTATGCATAGCCGATCCTCGGTACGGACACTCGGAGTTGTATCCCGATTGGATACAATTGGAAGAGTGGTATACTAATGGGCTCATTGAGTAGAATTGGGGCTTCTTCTCGCAGGGAGTAAACCGAGAAGGGATCTCATGGACAGGTTGTGACTGTATTGCTCTGGGATTAAGCTTTCCTCCGCAGGAAGGTCAGAAAGGATCTCTGGGTGAGATTGAGAACTATACATTGATACTACTACCTTATACGGTAACTAATCTACACAAAATCTTCACCTCTTCTAAGCGCAGAACCTCTGTAAGATGCTTTCTGTCACTAGAGACTTGTGCCTTCTCGTCATATTCTGGCATTCCTCATCCCGACCCGTCCACATATATAGCCTTCACCTTGAAAATTTGCAATATTAGTGTAAATCCTGCTTGCTGAGTACTTCAAGAGTATCACGGTTTGGCTTCCTGTTTTCCTTATTTCGAACCCATATCAGAAACAGTTTGTCGTGTCTGGTTCATAGAGGCTGATGCCCCTGAGGACAGATGAGCCGACGAGTAACGCAATACTACTTAACCCGGGTGCGGGGGGGGGACCGGGAGGCGCGGGGGGGGGGGTAAAAGAAGGGGGCTGACCCATGCAGAGGATGGATATTACCAATCTAGCTGTGAGCCGTCGACCAGGAGTAGAGATCGTGAGTAGTCCCTAGGCAGGAGGGCCCAAAGTCCGCCTTATCGTCGGGGCAGTGTTTTTTTAATCTTATCTCGCGGCCTCTTAAGGGCCTTCTTTCTGGTTTCTTTAAATTATCTTGGTACTGCAGATATGGTCGGGTTATGCGGTTCCTACCGCTACGAAAGAATCTTTGTAACGCAAGCTTTTGTATTCGGGCCTCTAGGCCCTGGCTTGTAAGTGATATAAGCCTTAAGTTGACTTTTAATTTTATTAAAAATAAGGGACAGGTGTTTAGGAGTTGTGTGTGATATCTTCCCCGTCAGTAGCCTTAGGCTTGTCTGTGTGTCATTTGTTGTATGAAATTAGTGCATTATTGAGCTGGGTGGGGGGCCAAGGGGGCGTACAAGTGTTGGTACAGAGCCGACTGAGCTTAGTAGGAACCCGCGGCCCCTTTCGAACTCCTTGGCCTAAGTTGAGTCTATGGTAAAACTAATTTACTAACTTGGCTTGTCTTACGTGCACCACCGACGCCATTGGGTGGTCTTAGATCTTTTACTTTTACTCCACAGACCCTTGTAAGGCTCTTGGACTGGGAAAGCAGCTGTCCGTTTTTCCTATCAGAAGGAGAAGGCAAAACTTTTGACTACTCCCAAACATTTGGGGGTTCTCTTGATCAGGAACTGCAAAAAAAACA
>JAAAXO010000166.1:30000-106753 GCA_011799875.1 Thinopyrum elongatum | reverse complement strand
CGAAAAAGTCTACAAATGGTCTAAAAACTGCCTAGCCAGAATTTTCCAGACTTAGTTTTTTTTTTTTTGGAAACTGGAACTATTTTTCTTCTGCGGGTAGCGCGAAAATTGGGGAATCCGACTTGTTCACGACTCGTAGTATCGCGTGATCTGGAACTCTAAAATAAAGGAATAAATACTGGACTCGGACTAGGACTGGTGGCAGAGATGAATCTGGTGGAACTCGGACTGATGATGGTATATGACGGTAGTATATGTGGGCTCGGATTGGTGGTGGTATATGGACTCGGATTGGTGGTGGTATATGGACTCGGATCGGTGGTGGTATATGGACTCAGAGAAATAGCAGATAAGCTGTGGTGGTATACGGTAGGGGCGATGATGATGGTGCGGCGGCGGCGTGACAACTTGTGAACAGAACTCGAAACTCTAAAGAACTAGACGCTAAGACCAGCAACTTGACACGACGATGCAACCGCAAATTCAAGAAAGCAAAAACCCTAAAAAGATTATGCAAAGGCTCAGATTGGTTCGGATATGATGAACTAACCCTAAATTTTTTTTTTTTGGCTTTTTCCTGGACTGTAGGTATGAAGAACAGACTCGATCTAAACTACGAAAAACTGTAAATCTCACCGAGCAACCTGGGAATCTGATACCACTTGATAGAGGCGAGGGTGTCCCGATCTTTCGATGAGATGATATCTATCGTTTTTGGTGGAGTAGACTTTGACGATCCGACTACGAACGTGCGAGGACGTCGCGCCTTAGCAATCGCTAAACCAACTCCGAGAGGTTATTGACCACGCCGGAGCACAATCAACCTGACCCCGAGGGTCTATCTCCTGCAAGCAAATGAAGAACAAGCAAGAAACTAAGATTTGCAATCTGGATATTGCGAATATAAGATGAAAGCTTTATTGATCGAGGTGGGGTTCTGTGACGTCTTGGTCTGGTCGTTGAACACAAACGAAGTACGCGAAGTTGCAGCTATGGCGAACTTTTAATCTAAACAAAACCCAAAGTCTAAACGGTGCCCTAAGGGCTGTATATATGGAGGAAGAGGAGGGGATTTCGTGGCCCTTGAAGGAGGGGTCCGAAACCAACGCTATCTCTTGTTTCCCCACACATACGGACTCTAAAAACAGCCTATACTCAAGTATTTTGAAATTACATGGGCCTGGCCCAATAATAAGGTGACGCAGCACCTATAATAGCCTCTGGACGAAATTTATGAAGTGACATCTTGTATATTTCGTCCAAGGCTTCCTGCACTCATTATGGTGGCTTCAAAGTCCTGAAATCATCACTTGTAACTCCGTTCTTGTTCCCCTTGTGCATGCCATCATCTCCATGCTTGAACTTGCTCCAAGGTTCCTCTTTCTTGTCCAAGCTAGGGCCTGATAGTTTAATTGGCGTGCGCGAGCTCTAGTAATTGGTCCAGTATGTATAGAAGCAGGGGCTGTGGGTGTAACAATGGTATTGATGTCCTCATCAGGAATAGGATGACGATAACGAATAGTAATATTATTAATGCCTCTACAATCAACACACATACGCGATGTACCATCCTTTTTCGGCACTAGAATAATAGGAACAGCACAAGGACTAAGGGATTCTGATAGAGGCGAGGGTGTCCCGATCTTTCGATGAGATGATAGCTATCGTTTTTGGTGGAGTAGACTTTGACGATTCGACTACGAACGTGCGAGGACGTCGCGCCTTAGCAATCGCTAAACCAACTCCGAGAGGTTATTGACCACGCCGGAGCACAATCAACCTGACCACGAGGGTCTATCTTCTGCAAGCAAACGAAGAACAAGCAAGAAACTAAGATTTGCAATCTGGATATTGCGAATATAAGATGAAAGCTTTATTGATCAAGGTGGGGTTCTGTGACGTCTTGGTCTGGTCGTTGAACACAAACGAAGTACGCGAAGTTGCAGCTATGGCGAACTTTTAATCTAAACAAAACCCAAAGTCTAAACGGTGCCCTAAGGGCTGTATATATGGAGGAAGAGGAGGGGATTTCGTGGCCCTTGAAGGAGGGGTCCGAAACCAACCCGATCTCTTGTTTCCCCACACATACGGACTCTAAAAACAGCCTATACTCAAGTATTTCGAAATTACATGGGCCTGGCCCAATAATAAGGTGACGCAGCACCTATAATAGCCTCTGGACGAAATTTATGAAGTGACATCTTGTATATTTCGTCCAAGGCTTCCTGCACTCATTATGGTGGCTTCAAAGTCCTGAAATCATCACTTGTAACTCCGTTCTTGTTCCCCTTGTGCATGCCATCATCTCCATGCTTGAACTTGCTCCAAGGTTCCTCTTTCTTGTCCAAGCTAGGCCCTTCATTTGTAAGCAAAACAAATGTATCCAATTTAGGCAGCATCATATTCTCATGAACTTTAGAATCATTACCAAGAAACGAAAGTACCTGATATTTTAATTGACGTGCGCGAGCTCTAGTAATTGGTCCAGTATGTATAGAAGCAGGGGCTGTGGGTGTAACAATGGTATTGATGTCCTCATCATGTTACCTTAACCTTGCCGCTGTTGTTGAACCATTGGATATAGTAAGGATGTGGATGTGGTCTTGTGGTGAGAGATAGCTTCTCCACCATCTCCATGCTAGCCAAGTTGTTGCAGCTCCCTCCATCTATGATGACGCGAACAGAACGTTCCTTCACAACTCCCTTTGTATGGAACAAATTATGCCTCTGATTTTGCTCAGCTTGTGTGACCTGCACACTCAAAACACGTTGAGCAACTAAACATTCATACCTGTCAGCGTCTTCAGGAGCCATGTATTGCGTCTCATGATCAGAATCATCTCCACCGTGTTCTTCACTTGTAATAAGAGCCAAAGTCTCCTCATCATAGTCACTAGCGGACTCATACCCACCATCCTCAGTAGCAATCATAACACGCGGAGATTGGCTCGCATAATGACCTCTTCCCTTACAACGACGACAAATAATATCATGTGTGTGCCCTGTTGATGCCATAGATGAAGAAGAGCTCTGGGCAGGCCCAGAAGGTGTACTCTTGGCAGATGGTGGTGGTGGTGCCTGTTTTCTTATATCTCGGTTGGAATTGGCGGCTGAAGTCAGTGGTGCCGCAGTTGGACGTGTGGGAGTAGAGGAGGCACGCGGTGTCCATGATGAAGATCGACCTGCAGAAAAATTAGTTCGCGCCAATGCCTGTCGATCCTGCACTTCACGTTCAGCTTTACAAGCAAGATGGAATAAACGAGTGATATTATTATACTCCTTATACTCTAGAATGGTCTGAATCTCTCTATTTAATCCACCCATGAAACGTGCAAGCATAGCTTCATTCTCCTCAACAATACCACATCTAATCATGCCAGTTTGTAATTCCTGATAATATTCTTCTATAGAATTTTTTCCTTGTCTTAAGCGCTGCAATTTTTGAAGTAATTCACGTTGATAATATGGTGGAACCCAAGGAGTACGCATAGCAGCTTTCAAAGCAGCCCACGTAGCTGGAATAGGATATAATCTACAATGTTCAGACCACCATACACATGCAAAACTAGTGAAAGCACAAACAGCAGCAGCAACACGTCGTTCCTCGGGATATTGTAAACATGTAAAACGTTGTTCAGTTTCTAACTCCCAAGTAAGATATATATCAGGAACATATCTACCCTCGAATGGTGGAATATTCAATTTTAATTTAGGAAGATGGTCATGATCTCGTACCTGAAGTGGTGGTGCAGACCTACCATTGCGATTATTTGCATGTGGACGACCTGGTGCTGGTGGTTGCACGTAGTTATGATTTTGATCAACCTCATCCTCATAATCGCCCGCGTAATCATCCTCCTCCTCGGCACCAGCAGCCGCAGGAGCAGGAGCCAAAGAAGCATCAACAGTAGGTACAGCAGCACCAGAAGTTTGGCCATCCTCAAGAGGAACACGCTTCGCTCGTCCGAACTGATTTGGAAGGGGGCGTTGTTGTTGTCGTTGCAGAGGTGCGACAGGTGCAGCCGGTGGTGGTTGGGGAAGACGCGTGAGCAATTCATTAAACTTGTTATCCAGCTTTGTCTCGAACGACTTCTCCATGCCATCTATCTTCTCCATGGCCTCTTCAAATCTGTTTAGCACATCTCCCACCTGGCCACTCATCATTTGCTGAAATTTATCATGCAACTCCTTGTTCGTCATGTTCTCCCAGTCAATCTCGTCAGCTTGTGATCCTGCCATGGTTAGCAGCAATAGAAACACACAAGAATATGATCCTACAGACTATTAGAAAGTGGTGGTGGTGTGGTGTGGTGTCACAAATCCGTCAAGCAAATCTCAAATTCTTACCAGTTCTTACCCAGCAGCAGGTGGTGATCGGCAACCTTTGTAGTCAAAACTCTCAGAGCTTGGACAGAGCGATTGCCAGGTGGTGGTATATGGACTCGGATCGGTGGTGGTATATGGTAGCGGCGATGATGATGGTGCGGCGGCGGCGTGACAACTTGTGAACAGAACTCGAAACTCTAAAGAACTAGACGCTAAGACCAGCAACTTGACACGACGATGCAACCGCAAATTCAACAAAGCAAAAACCCTAAAAAGATTATGCAAAGGCTCAGATTGGTTCGGATATGATGAACTAACCCTAATTTTTTTTTTTGGCTTTTTCCTGGACTGTAGGTATGAAGAACAGACTCGATCTAAACTACGAAAAACTGTAAATCTCACCGAGCAACCTGGGAATCTGATACCACTTGATAGAGGCGAGGGTGTCCCGATCTTTCGATGAGATGATAGCTATCGTTTTTGGTGGAGTAGACTTTGACGATCCGACTACGAACGTGCGAGGACGTCGCGCCTTACCAATCGCTAAACCAACTCCGAGAGGTTATTGACCACGCCGGAGCACAATCAACCTGACCACGAGGGTCTATCTCCTGCAAGCAAACGAAGAACAAGCAAGAAACTAAGATTTGCAATCTGGATATTGCGAATATAAGATGAAAGCTTTATTGATCAAGGTGGGGTTCTGTGACGTCTTGGTCTGGTCGTTGAACACAAACGAAGTACGCGAAGTTGCAGCTATGGCGAACTTTTAATCTAAACAAAACCCAAAGTCTAAACGGTGCCCTAAGGGCTGTATATATGGAGGAAGGGGAGGGGATTTCGTGGCCCTTGAAGGAGGGGTCCGAAACCAACCCTATCTCTTGTTTCCCCACACATACGGACTCTAAAAACAGCCTATACTCAAGTATTTCGAAATTACATGGGCCTGGCCCAATAATAAGGTGACGCAGCACCTATAATAGCCTCTGGACGAAATTTATGAAGTGACATCTTGTATATTTCGTCCAAGGCTTCCTGCACTCATTATGGTGGCTTCAAAGTCCTGAAATCATCACTTGTAACTCCGTTCTTGTTCCCCTTGTGCATGCCATCATCTCCATGCTTGAACTTGCTCCAAGGTTCCTCTTTCTTGTCCCAGCTAGGCCCTTCATTTGTAAGCAAAACAAATGTATCCAATTTAGGCAGCATCATATTCTCATGAACTTTAGAATCATTACCAAGAAACGAAAGTACCTGATATTTTAATTGGCGTGCGCGAGCTCTAGTAATTGGTCCAGTATGTATAGAAGCAGGGGTTGTGGGTGTAACAATGGTATTGATGTCCTCATCAGCAGGCCTGGTAGGTGTGCTCTTGGCAGATAGTGGTGGTTGTGCCTGCTTCCTTGTATCACGGCTGGAGGTGGCAGCTGATGGAGGTGTCGGTGCAATAGAATGTGTGGAAGTAGAGGATGCACGCGGTGTCCACGATGAAGGTCGACCTGCAGAAAAGTTAGTCCGCGCCAATGCCTGTCGATCCTGCACTTCACGTTCAGCTTTACAAGCAAGATGGAATAAACGAGTGATATTATTATACTCCTTATACTCTAGAATGGTCTGAATCTCTCTATTTAATCCACCCATAAAACGTGCAAGCATAGCTTCATTCTCCTCAACAATACCACATCTAATCATGCCAGTTTGTAATTCCTGATAATATTCTTGTACAGAATTTTTTCCTTGTCTTAAGCGCTGCAATTTTTGAAGTAATTCACGTTGATAATATGGTGGAACCCAACGAGTACGCATAGCAGTTTTCAAAGCAGCCCAAGTAGTTGGAATAGGATATAATCTACAATGTTCAGACCACCATACACATGCAAAACTAGTAAAAGCACAAACAGCAGCAGCAACATGTCTCTCCTCGGGATATTGTAAACATGTAAAACGTTGTTCAGTTTCTAACTCCCAAGTAAGATATATATCAGGAACATATCTACCCTCGAATGGTGGAATATTCAATTTTAATTTAGGAAGATGGTCATGATCTCGTACCTGAAGTGGTGGTGCAGACCTACCATTGCGATTATTTGCATGTGGACGACCTGGTGCTGGTGGTTGCACGTAGTTATGATTTTGATCAACCTCATCCTCATAATCGCCCGCGTAATCATCCTCCTCCTCGGCACCAGCAGCAGCAGGAGCAGGAGCCAAAGAAGCATCAACAGTAGGTACAGCAGCACCAGAAGTTTGGCCATCCTCAAGAGGAACACGCTTCGCTCGTCCGAACTGATTTGGAAGGGGGCGTTGTTGTTGTCGTTGCAGAGGTGCGACAGGTGCAGCCGGTGGTGGTTGGGGAAGACGCGTGAGCAATTCATTAAACTTGTTATCCAGCTTTGTCTCGAACGACTTCTCCATGCCATCTATCTTCTCCATGGCCTCTTCAAATCTGTTTAGCACATCTCCCACCTGGCCACTCATCATTTTCTGAAATTTATCATGCAACTCCTTGTTCGTCATGTTCTCCCAGTCAATCTCGTCGGCTTGTGATCCTGCCATGGTTAGCAGCAATAGAAACACACAAGAATATGATCCTACAGACTACTAGAAAGTGGTGGTGGTGTGGTGTGGTGTCACAAATCCGTCAAGCAAATCTCAAATTCTTACCAGTTCTTACCCAGCAGCAGGTGGTGATCGGCAACCTTTGTAGTCAAAACTCTCAGAGCTTGGACAGAGCGATTGCCAGGTGGTGTCAAACACACGATGTAGATGTATGTGGAGCTGGGAAGGCTTATGATATGGTAGCAAAAAGGGTCAGCAATAATCAATTCAGAGATGCAATGTTGAATAAACTCTCAACGACGGTACTGTGCTGGTCCTAGGCTAGACCGTGCTAGAGACGCGAGCCTAGAACACTAACAAAAATCACGGCGCTGCACGTAAACAAGGGAGGAGCACACTCTGAAAAAAAAAAATTGCACTTTTTTTTTTGCTCCGCAACAATTTTTTTTTGAAAAAGTCTACAAATGGTCTAAAAACTGCCTAGCCAGAATTTTCCAGACTTAGTTTTTTTTTTTTGAAACTGGAACTATTTTTCTTCTGCGGGTAGCACGAAAATTGGCGAATCCGACTTGTTCACGACTCGTAGTATCGCGTGATCTGGAACTCTAAAATAAAGGAATAAATACTGGACTCGGACTAGGACTGGTGGCAGAGATGAATCTGGTGGAACTCGGACTGGTGATGGTATATGACGGTAGTATATGTGGGCTCGGATTGGTGGTGGTATATGGACTCGGATCGGTGGTGGTATATGGACTCGGATCGGTGGTGGGATATGGACTCAGAGAAATAGCAGATAAGCTGTGGTGGTATATGGTAGGGGCGATGATGATGGTGCGGCGGCGGCGTGACAACTTGTGAACAGAACTCGAAACTCTAAAGAACTAGACGCTAAGACCAGCAACTTGACACGACGATGCAACCGCAAATTCAACAAAGCAAAAACCCTAAAAAGATTATGCAAAGGCTCAGATTGGTTCGGATATGATGAACTAACCCTAATTTTTTTTGGCTTTTTCGTGGACTGTAGGTATGAAGAACAGACTCGATCTAAACTACGAAAAACTGTAAATCTCACCGAGCAACCTGGGAATCTGATACCACTTGATAGAGGCGAGGGTGTCCCGATCTTTCGATGAGATGATAGCTATCGTTTTTGGTGGAGTAGACTTTGACGATCCGACTACGAACGTGCGAGGACGTCGCGCCTTAGCAATCGCTAAACCAACTCCGAGAGGTTATTGACCACGCCGGAGCACAATCAACCTGACCACGAGGTTCTATCTCCTGCAAGCAAACGAAGAACAAGCAAGAAACTAAGATTTGCAATCTGGATATTGCGAATATAAGATGAAAGCTTTATTGATCAAGGTGGGGTTCTGTGACGTCTTGGTCTGGTCGTTGAACACAAACGAAGTACGCGAAGTTGCAGCTATGGCGAACTTTTAATCTAAACAAAACCCAAAGTCTAAACGGTGCCCTAAGGGCTGTATATATGGGGGAAGAGGAGGGGATTTCGTGGCCCTTGAAGGAGGGGTCCGAAACCAACCCTATCTCTTGTTTCCCCACACATACGGACTCTAAAAACAGCCTATACTCAAGTATTTCGAAATTACATGGGCCTGGCCCAATAATAAGGTGACGCAGCACCTATAATAGCCTCTGGACGAAATTTATGAAGTGACATCTTGTATATTTCGTCCAAGGCTTCCTGCACTCATTATGGTGGCTTCAAAGTCCTGAAATCATCACTTGTAACTCCGTTCTTGTTCCCCTTGTGCATGCCATCATCTCCATGCTTGAACTTGCTCCAAGGTTCCTCTTTCTTGTCCAAGCTAGGCCCTTCATTTGTAAGCAAAACAAATGTATCCAATTTAGGCAGCATCATATTCTCATGAACTTTAGAATCATTACCAAGAAACGAAAGTACCTGATATTTTAATTGGCGTGCGCGAGCTCTAGTAATTGCTCCAGTATGTATAGAAGCAGGGGTTGTGGGTGTAACAATGGTATTGATGTCCTCATCAATATGCATCCCATGAATAACAATGCTCTACATATTTCTCATGATGCATTACATAATTTGAGTCTCCATTATGCTATACATAATAACAAACCCCTCATGATGGATGACATGTTTCTATATCGTGCATCTCATTTATTCGAGCATTTTGTGCTAACCAACACATGCACGTGTGCATCATGATGGATGATGTGTACATATACCACGCACACACAATTTTCCCTTTGTCATTGTTTTGTGTAGGTACTCACATATACTCGTCAACCTCTCAATCCCAAGAGTTGACGAAACAAGCTCTTGAGAGCAACAATGATTTGGGATCACGTGGATTGTCCTTACCACCGTTCTCTTCGCACAACGACTACGCGCACCTCTTTTACTTGGCTGTCACACGGCTATGGGCTATTTACCACTTGTCACCTTATGCCCATTCTATCGTGTTCACTTTGCATGTTATGCCTCTTTACATGACTTTGCCATGCAATTGTGATCCTTGCTTGCATTTACCCATGATTCACCATTATGCTACTCCGATGTGTATTTGCATGCTTGGTGGAGATGCTAGTAGCTATTGCCATGATTTCTTTGTGCCCCATGCTATTGATGCTTGTTGTGTTGGGAGAGTCATGATATCCCATTGCTA
This sequence comes from Thinopyrum elongatum, assembly GCA_011799875.1. NCBI lineage: Eukaryota > Viridiplantae > Streptophyta > Magnoliopsida > Poales > Poaceae > Thinopyrum > Thinopyrum elongatum. The sequence goes on along the minus strand of JAAAXO010000166.1, from coordinate 97,202 downwards.
TTTACATATGACCTCTCGCCAATACATTCATGATATTTTGGTCATATCTTGCTTTCATGCTTGTGATATGTCATGTGCATTATTCATGACCACTATTTGCACACATGACATGCTTGCCATGATTCCTTCTAGCACGTTGCATCTTCGCACTACTAGCTTGCTTGACTTTATCACTATGACTGCATGCTTTGTCGCATCACCCATGTTCCATTCTTACTCGCTTTCTTGGGTTGATGACATATATGTTCATGCCTCTCACTTGATTTGTCTTGATCATTGTCTCTTGTCTCCATTAGTTGCATCTCTTATATCACCTTGTATTGAGTGCCAACTTGCTATGCTTATTGATCATGGAGACTTGAACATATTACTTGTGAAGCATGCTTGTTTACTTGAGCCTAATGTCTTTGGTTGTAGTCGCATCATATGCTTTCATACCATGTCACATCTTGTCCTTTCTTATAATAAGAATGATGAAAACACTTATTGTGATGAGGACATGACTACCTTGGATACGACCAAAAATATTGCATACATGTATATTTGTGAGGTGATTTCTAATGCAAACTATGCAATAATTTATTTATGTCATCCAAGACAAAAATACTTCACAAACTTTTGTGCCATGTCTAATTGCAGGTGTATGGGACATTTGTACAATCCACATATGAACATAAGGGAAAAAAAGAAGTTTATGTGCTGTTCAAAAAGTCCTTTCACGTCACTTTTGGGCCAAGAGAAGATAGAGTCCAAGTCTCTCACGTTCTGGATTCAGATTCGGACTGCACAGACATACCTGACTCAAAACGCCAAGAACTATTTCATACGGACTCCGAATTGGGTGATTCTTTTTTTGTTGGAAAGTAGATTTCGTGCTCTTTCTAACCCAATTGGTTTCACTGTCAAATTCATCAGGAGCGTTGAGTTGTCGTCCAAACAATCTGACGCTGTAGCAGAATCCGAGTCAAACTACAAGTCCAAAGGTGTTGCATCACCTCCACTTGGGCCCATTGGCCTTGTACGACCTAGGGTTAGTTTTAGGCTACCTTGGGACGTCCTCCCACCTCCTTGGCCGCCACCCCTTTGATGAGGACATCAATACCATTGTTACACCCACAGCCCCTGCTTCTATACATACTGGACCAATTACTAGAGCTCGCGCACGCCAATTAAAATATCAGGTACTTTCGTTTCTTGGTAATGATTCTAAAGTTCATGAGAATATGATGCTGCCTAAATTGGATACATTTGTTTTGCTTACAAATGAAGGGCCTAGCTTGGACAAGAAAGAGGAACCTTGGAGCAAGTTCAAGCATGGAGATGATGGCATGGACAAGGGGAACAAGAACGGAGTTACAAGTGATGATTTCAGGACTTTGAAGCCACCATAATGAGTGCAGGAAGCCTTGGACGAAATATACAAGATGTCACTTCATAAATTTCGTCCAGAGGCTATTATAGGTGCTGCGTCACCTTATTATTGGGCCAGGCCCATGTAATTTCGAAATACTTGAGTATAGGCTATTTTTAGAGTCCGTATGTGTGGGGAAACAAGAGATAGGGTTGGTTTCGGACCCCTCCTTCAAGGGCCACGAAATCCCCTCCTCTTCCTCGATATATACAGCCCTTAGGGCACCGTTTAGACTTTGGGTTTTGTTTAGATTAAAAGTTCACCATAGCTGCAACTTCGCGTAGTTCGTTTGTGTTCAACGACCAGACCAAGACGTCACAGAACCCCACCTTGATCAATAAAGCTTTCATCTTATATTCACAATATCCAGATTGCAAATCTTAGTTTCTTGCTTGTTCTTCATTTGCTTGCAGGAGATAGACCCTCGTGGCCAGGTTGATTGTGCTCCGACGTGGTCAATAACCTCTCGGAGTTGGTTTAGCGATTGCTAAGGCGCGACGTCCTCGCACGTTCGTAGTCGGATCGTCAAAGTCTACTCCACCAAAAACAATAGCTATCATCTCATCGAAAGATCGGGACACCCTCGCCTCTATCAAGTGGTATCAGATTTCCAGGTTGCTCGGTGAGATTTTACAGTTTTTCGTAGTTTAGATCGAGTCTGTTCTTCATACCTACAGTCCACGAAAAAGCCAAAAAAAAAATAGGGTTAGTTCATCATATCCGAACCAATCTGAGCCTTTGCATAATCTTTTTAGGGTTTTTGCTTTGTTGAGTTTGTGGTTGCATCGTCGTGTCTAGTTGCTGGTCTTAGCGTCTAGTCCTTAGAGTTTCGAGTTCTGTCACAGTTTGTCACGCCGCCGCCGCACCATATACCACCACCGCTGCCATATACCGCCACCGCTGCCATATCCTACCACCGCTGCCATATACCATCACCGCAGCCATATTCTACCACCATATATCCACCACCAATCCGAGTTCTTTTTATATTAGGTTTGTTTTCGAGACCCATCTATTTTCCGATTCGTGTTTCCTTGCCTGAGTAGGATTCGGAAAAAAAAAGTCTGGAGACCCCCGGGCAGTTTTTAGGCCAAAATTTTTGCAGTCAAAAATATTTTTTCCCTATCCTATTTTTAGGTCCCAGGGAGCGTTTTGAGACACTCGCCATCATAGTGATTTTTTGTCGCACTTTTTCGTCGTCGCTGCCCTGATTTCCGAAAAAAAAATTGTCAAAAAAAATTTCATGCCAATTGATGAGGACATGACTACCTTGGATACGACCTAAAATATTGCATACATGTATATTTGTGAGGTGATTTCTAATGCAAACTATGCAATAATTTATTTATGTCATCCAAGACAAAAATACTTCACAAACTTTTGTGCCATGTCTAATTGCAGGTGTATGGGAGATTTGTACAATCCACATATGAACATAAGGGAAAAAAAGAAGTTTATGTGCTGTTCAAAAAGTCCTTTCACGTCACTTTTGGGCCAAGAGAAGATAGAGTCCAAGTCTCTCACGTTCTGGATTCAGATTCGGACTGCACAGACATACCTGACTCAAAACACCAAGAATCATCTCATCGAAAGATCGGGACACCCTCGCCTCTATCATAGTAGTTCATAGGAACATTATTCTTGGATTTTGTTTCTTGTTTTCTACTAACTATGGCAGGTTCCGGAGTTGTTAGTTCTTGGGCTTCATCGATCGTGGGAGATTTGCCATCACCTAAGAAAATACAACAACTGCCACAAGAGGAGCAATTACATCAGAATGCACATAATCAGGTTAAGGTTTCCATGCCACCATTTACTGGTCGTTTTAGGCCTAATTTATATATTGAATGGGAGTACGAAATAAATGCTATATTTGCTTCCCATAATTTTGATGAGCGTGAAAAATTTCAAGCTGCGGTTAGTACTTTTAGTAGCTTTGCTTTAGTTTGGTGGAGTGAATATTGTCGGTTAAACCCTGATCTTATACCTACTACTTGGGATGATTTAAAACTTGTCATGAGAGATAGATTCGTTGATGTTTATTATACTCGTGGCATGATTAAAAAATTACAATATTTAAAACAAGGCACTGACACGGTAACAAAATACTATGATGATTTACAAACTACATTATTGCACTCATTTCTAGAAGAAAGTGAAGAAGATTTTATGGATAGATTTTGGGGAGGATTAAACTGTGATATTCAAGAGATTCTAATTCATGAAGAGTGTTATCCTATGGACCATTTGTTTCGTCTTGCTTGCAAAGCTGAACAGGAAATAAAACGACGTGTTGGCCACAAGGAGAACAAGCGCACGGTGTGATAGAGGCGAGGGTGTCCCGATCTTTCGATGAGATGGTAACTATCGATTTGGTGGAGCCGACTTTGACGATCCGACTACAAACGTGCACGACGTTGCGCCTTAGCAATCGCTAAAGCAATCTCCTGAGGTTACTGACGATGCTGGAAGCACGATTAGCCTGACCACGAAGGTCTATTCCTGCACGCAATCGAAGAACAAGCAAGAATATGATAATGCAATCTGAATATTGCGAATATAGATGAAGTATTGATAATGGTGGGGATCCGAAAGCGGTCTTGGTCTGGTCGTTGGACACAAACGAAGTACACGAAGTTGCAATGGCTAACTTTTAACTAAACAAATCCCAAGCAAAAAGCTACTAAATGGATCTACTTATATAGGAGCAAGGGGTGGCGGCCAAGGAGGTGGGAGGACGTCCCAAGGCAGCCTAAAACTAACCCTAGGTCGTACAAGGCCAATGGGCCCAAGTGGAGGTGATGCAACACCTTTGGACTTGTAGTTTGACTCGGATTCTGCTATAGCATCAGATTGTTTCGACGACAACTCAATGCTCCGGATGAATTTGAAGGTGAAACCAATTGGGTTAGAAAGAGCACGAAATCTACTTTCCAACAAAAAAAGAATCACCCAATTCGGAGTCCGTATGAAATAGTTCTTGGCGTTTTGAGTCAGGTATGTCTGTGCAGTCCGAATCTGAATCCAGAACGTGAGAGACTTGGACTCTATTTTCTCTTCGCCCAAAAGTGACGTGAAAGGACTTTTTGAACAGCACATAAACTTCTCTTTTTCCCTTATGTTCATATGTGGATTGTACAAATGTCCCATACACCTGCAATTAGACATGGCACAAAAGTTTGTGAAGTATTTTTGTCTTGGATGACATAAATAAATTATTGCATAGTTTGCATTAGAAATCACCTCACAAATATACATGTATGCAATATTTTTGGTCGTATCCAAGGTAGTCATGTCCTCATCATCCTCCACTTCTTGAAAACAAAGCCGTCCTCGGCGTTGCTTAATCTGAAATGTGGCTAACAAAAGAGACAAGGTGTACATGTTGTATATGTATATGTCATCCATTTTTACTTCCCTTGATTTTTGCACATATGACACATGTATACATGAGTAACTTTCATAGTTCATAAAATGTAAAGCCAAAATATTATCACAAGTATTAGAAGACATGAAAATATTGCAACTCAATTTGCACATATAAGTGAAGCTCTTATTCATATCAAAGGATTGACAATGTTCATCATTAAACCATCCCAACATTGGTGAATAAACCTTACTTGCATCAAATTTACATGCTACTACATGCTTAAATAAGCAAACATGCAATAAGTCTTTTGACACAAAATCATCACCAAGATTAGAGGTCATATCAAAAGGATTAAACATTGTTTCTTTTGCATCAACAGTTAATTCATTGGGTGCACTCAAAATTGTTGATACTTCAACTCTTTGATCACATGACGCATTCATGACAGTAACACGATTCGCTAAAATAGTTGGTGTGCTCAAATCAATAGGTAACATAACACATGATGTGTTCAAGTTAACTAGGCATGCATCATTCTCATGTGAAAGTTGAAAATCTGTACCTTTGTCATTACCTCTTATGATCAACTCAGATGATGTAGGCACTCTTGGAGGTGATGTGTCACATGATGGAGATGATGTAGTCCTCGCAACAACGGATGTGGTTGTCATAGTACGCCTAGTAGTTGAAGAAACATCTGTATCAACACTTGGAATGTGCACCGTGCGCTTGTTCTCCTTGTGGCCAACACGTCGTTTTATTTCCTGTTCAGCTTTGCAAGCAAGACGAAACAAATGGTCCATAGGATAACACTCTTCATGAATTAGAATCTCTTGAATATCGCAGTTTAATCCTCCCCAAAATCTATCCATAAAATCTTCTTCACTTTCTTCTAAAAATGAGTGCAATAATGTAGTTTGTAAATCATCATAATATTTTGTTACGGTGTCACTACCTTGTTTTAAATGTTGTAGTTTTTTAATCATGCCACGAGTATAATGAACATCTACGAATCTATCTCTCATGACATGTTTTAAACCATCCCAATTAGTAGGTATATAATCAGGGTTTAACCGACAGTATTCACTCCACCAAACTAAAGCAAAGCTACTGAAAGTACTAACCACGGCTTGAAATTTTCCACGCTCATCAAAATTATGGGAAGCAAATATAGCATTAATTTCGTACTCCCATTCAATATATAAATCAGGCCTAAAATGACCAGTAAATGGTGGCATGGAAACATTAACCTGATTATGTGCATTCTGATGTTGTTGCTCCTCTTGTGACGGTTGTTGTATTTTCTTAGGTGATGGCAAATCTCCCACGATCGATGAAGCCCAAGAACTAACAACTCCGGAACCTGCCATAGTTAGTAGAAAACAAGAAACAAAATCCAAGAATAATGTTCCTATGAACTACTAGGATGTGGTGGTAAAACGCTCACAGTGTAGCAAATATCAATATCTTACAAGTTCTTACCATGCAGCAGGTGGTGACAGGCAACCAGCGGTGTCAAATAACTCCGAAGATTGAGTAAAACGATTGCCAGGGGAACGTACATATACACGGTGTAGAAATATGTGGAGCTTGGAAGGCTTAAATATTTGGTAGCAAAAGATTAGCAATAATCAATTCAGAGATGCAATGTTGAATAAACGCTCAACGACGGTACTGTGCTGGTCCTAGGCTAGACCGGACTAGAGACGCGAGCCTAGAACACTAATGAGGTCACGACCAAAAATATTGCATACATGTATATTTGTGAGGTGATTTCTAATGCAAACTATGCAATAATTTATTTGTGTCATCCAGGACAAAAATACTTCACAAACTTTTGTGCCATGTCTAATTGCAGGTGTATGGGACATTTGTACAATTCACATATGAAGATAAGGGAAAACGAGAAGTTTAGGTGCTGTTCAAAAAGTCCTCTCACGTCACTTTTGGGCCAAGAGAAGATAGAGTCCAAGTCTCTCACGTTCTGGATTCAGATTCGGACTGCACAGACATACCTGACTCAAAACGCCAAGAACTTTTTCATACGGACTCCGAATTGGGTGATTCTTTTTTTGTTGGAAAGTAGATTTCGTGCTCTTTCCATCCCAATTGGATTCACCTTAAAATTCATCCGGAGCTATGAGTTATCGACGAAACAATCTGACGCTGTAGCAGAATCCGAGTCAAACTACAAGTCCAAAGGTGTTGCATCACCTCCACTTGGGCCCATGAGCCTTGTACGACCTAGGGTTAGTTTTAGGCTGCCTTGGGACGTCCTCCCACCTCCTTGGCCGCCACCCCTTACTCCTATATAAGTAGATCCATCTAGTAGCTTTTTCCTTGGGATTTGTTTAGTTAAAAGTTAGCCATTGCAACTTCGTGTACTTCGTTTGTGTCCAACGACCAGACCAAGACCGCTTTCGGATCCCCACCTTTATCAATACTTCATCTATATTCGCAATATTTAGATTGCATTATCATATTCTTGCTTGTTCTTCGATTGCGTGCAGGAATAGACCTTCGTGGTCAGGCTGATCGTGCTTTCAGCATCGTCAGTAACCTCGGGAGATTGGTTTAGCGATTGCTAAGGCACAACGTCGTGCACGTTTGTAGTCGGATCGTCAAAGTCGACTCCACCAAATCGATAGTTATCATCTCATCGAAAGATCGGGACACCCCCTCCTCTATCAAGTGGTCCGAGAGGTTATTGACCACGCCGGAGCACAATCAACCTGACCACGAGGGTCTATCTCCTGCAAGCAAACGAAGAACAAGCAAGAAACTAAGATTTGCAATCTGGATATTGCGAATATAAGATGAAAGCTTTATTGATCAAGGTGGGGTTCTGTGACGTCTTGGTCTGGTCGTTGAACACAAACGAAGTACGCGAAGTTGCAGCTATGGCGAACTTTTAATCTAAACAAAACCCCAAGCAAAAAGCTACTAGATGGATCTACTTATATAGGAGCAAGGGGTGGCGGCCAAGGAGGTGGGAGGACGTCCCAAGGCAGCCTAAAACTAACCCTAGGTCGTACAAGGCCAATGGGCCCAAGTGGAGGTGATGCAACACCTTTGGACTTGTAGTTTGACTCGGATTCTGCTACAGCATCAGATTGTTTCGACGACAACTCAATGCTCCAGATGAATTTGAAGGTGAAACCAATTGGGTTAGAAAGATCATGAAATCTACTTTCCAACAAAAAAAGAATCACCCAATTCGGAGTCCGTATGAAATAGTTCTTGGCGTTTTGAGTCAGGTATGTCTGTGCAGTCCGAATCTGAATCCAGAACGTGAGAGACATGGACTCTATCTTCTCTTGGCCCAAAAGTGACATGAAAGGACTTTTTGAACAGCACATAAACTTCTCTTTTTCCCTTATGTTCATATGTGGATTGTACAAATGTCCCATACACCTCACAAATATATATGTATGCAATATTTTTGGTCGTATCCAAGGTAGTCATGTCCTCATCAACTTGATAGAGGCGAGGGTGTCCCGATCTTTCGATGAGATGGTAACTATCGATTTGGTGGAGCCGACTTTGACGATCCGACTACAAACGTGCACGACGTTGCGCCTTAGCAATCGCTAAACCAATCTCCTGAGGTTACTGACGATGCTGGAAGCACGATCAACCTGACCACGAAGGTCTATTCCTGCACGCAATCGAAGAACAAGCAAGAATATGATAATGCAATCTGAATATTGCGAATATAGATGAAGTATTGATAATGGTGGGGATCCGAAAGCGGTCTTGGTCTTGTCGTTGGACACAAACGAAGTACACGAAGTTGCAATGGCTAACTTTTAACTAAACAAATCCCAAAGTCTAAACGGTGCCCTAAGGGCTGTATATATGGAGGAAGAGGAGGGGATTTCGTGGCCCTTGAAGGAGGGGTCCGAAACCAACCCTATCTCTTGTTTCCCCACACATACGGACTCTAAAAACAGCCTATACTCAAGTATTTCGAAATTACATGAGCCTGGCCCAATAATAAGGTGACGCAGCACCTATAATAGCCTCTGGACGAAATTTATGAAGTGACATCTTGTATATTTCGTCCAAGGCTTCCTGCACTCATTATGGTGGCTTCAAAGTCCTGAAATCATCACTTGTAACTCCGTTCTTGTTCCCCTTGTGCATGCCATCATCTCCATGCTTGAACTTGCTCCAAGGTTCCTCTTTCTTGTCCAAGCTAGGGCCTTCATTTGTAAGCAAAACAAATGTATCCAATTTAGGCAGCATCATATTCTCATGAACTTTAGAATCATTACCAAGAAACGAAAGTACCTGATAATTTAATTGGCGTGCGCGAGCTCTAGTAATTGGTCCAGTATGTATAGAAGCAGGGGCTGTGGGTGTAACAATGGTATTGATGTCCTCATCAGGGGTGATGTGTCACATGGTGGAGGTGATGTAGTCCTCACAACAATGGATGTGGTTGTCATAGTACGCCTAGTAGTTGAAGAAACATCTGTATCAACACTTGGAATGTGCACCGTGCGCTTGTTCTCCTTGTGGCCAACACGTCGTTTTATTTCCTGTTCAGCTTTGCAAGCAAGACGAAACAAATGGTCCATAGGATAACACTCTTCATGAATTAGAATCTCTTGAATATCACAGTTTAATCCTCCCCAAAATCTATCCATAAAATCTTCTTCACTTTCTTCTAAAAATGAGTGCAATAATGTAGTTTGTAAATCATCATAGTATTTTGTTACCGTGTCAGTGCCTTGTTTTAAATGTTGTAATTTTTTAATCATGCCACGAGTATAATAAACATCAACGAATCTATCTCTCATGACAAGTTTTAAATCATCCCAAGTAGTAGGTATAAGATCAGGGTTTAACCGACAATATTCACTCCACCAAACTAAAGCAAAGCTACTGAAAGTACTAACCGCAGCTTGAAATTTTCCACGCTCATCAAAATTATGGGAAGCAAATATAGCATTTATTTCGTACTCCCATTCAATATATAAATCAGGTCTAAAACGACCAATAAATGGTGGCATGAAGACATTAACCTGATTATGTGCATTCTGATGTTGTTGCTCCTCTTGTGACGGTTGTTGTGTTTTCTTAGGTGGTGGCAAATCTCCCACGATCGATGAAGCCCAAGAACTAACAACTCCGGAACCTGCCATAGTTAGTAGAAAACAAGAAACAAAATCCAAGAATAATGTTCTTATGAACTACTAGGATGTGGTGGTAAAACACTCACAGTGTAGCAAATATCAATATCTTACAAGTTCTTACCATGCAGCAGGTGGTGACAGGCAACCAGCGGTGTCAAATAACTCCGAAGATTGAGTAAAACGATTGCCAGGAGAACGTACGTATACACGGTGTAGAAATATGTGGAGCTTGGAAGGCTTAAATATTTGGTAGCAAAAGATTAGCAATAATCAATTCAGAGATGCAATGTTGAATAAACGCTCAACGACGGTACTGTGCTGGTCCTAGGCTAGACCGGACTAGAGACGCGAGCCTAGAACACTAATGAGGTCACGGAGTAGCACAAATAGCATCAATAAAGGATATGAAGTAGCTCTGGACAGCAAAATATAAGTGAAGATCACAATGGCAGTAAAGATAATGATGAGAAATAACTACCAAGTAGCATATACCAATAATTCTCTCTCCAACTTTATTCTATAAAAGTTTGTGCCAATTTTATGATAATTTTTCTCAAGAATGGCACTGACTCAAGCTTTCAAATGCAAAAAGAATCACTCAATTCCGAGTTGATATGAGGAGTCAAAAAATTCTAAAACTGGCCTGAAAAACTGGAACAAGCTGTGTTCACGAACTTCGGAGGGCAAAAAGACCTATTTAGAAGCCGATTTTGAGGTGTCAAATATGGAACTAGCTTCTGCAACTATTTTGATGCGGCTCGTCGCTAGCTTTAATTTGAGTACTCACGGAGCCAAAACAGACTTCGTATGAAAAAGATATGCCTGTTTTACTAAACACTGCGCAAAACAGATTCCAATCCGAATTCAGCTACGAGATTGAGTCTAGATAGATCCGAATTTTGTTTTTTTTTCTTCTCTCTTTTTTTTTCACACTTTTTTCTTTTTCTTTCTCTCTTTTTTTTCTCTAACTTTTTTTTTACTTTTTTTTTCTCTCTTTTTTTCTCTCTCCCTCTTTCCAAAACAAACTAGATAAGATGTAGATTGGATCAAGCACAGATGTGAACGACCTCAACTATGATTATGACAATGAACAGTGGGTAGCACGATGTGGAAATTGATGGATGGGATGGTGGACAGCGGAAGGAATAACGATGCAGCGGCGGCGTGACTAATGTGAACAGAACTCGAAACTCTAAACGAACTAGACACTAAGACCAGCAACTGAACACGACGATGCAACCGATAATTCAATAATGCAAACAATGAAAAGAAAATTGCAAAGGCTCAGACTGGCTTGGACAAAGGATGAATAGATCTAACTTTTTTTTGTGGCTTTTTCTTGAACAATAGGTAAGAAAATAAATCTAATCTAGGGAAAACTGGAAATTCTCACCGAGCAACCTGAAAACTGATACCACTTGATAGAGGCGGGGGTGTCCCGATCTTTCGATGAGATGATAACTATCGATTGGGTGGAGCCGACTTTGACGATCCGACTACAAACGTGCACGACGTTGCGCCTTAGCAATCGCTAAACCAATCTCCTGAGGTTACTGACGATGCTAGAAACACGATCAGCCTGACCACGAAGGTCTATTCCTGCACGCAATCGAAGAATAAGCAAGAATATGATAATGCAATCTGAATATTGCGAATATAGATGAAGTATTGATAATGGTGGGGATCCGAAAACGGTCTTGGTCTGGTCGTTGGACACAAACGAAGTACACGAAGTTGCAATGGCTAACTTTTAACTAAACAAATCCCAAGCAAAAAGCTACTAGATGGATCTACTTATATAGGAGCAAGGGGTGGCGGCCAAGGAGGTGGGAGGACGTCCCAAGGCAGCCTAAAACTAACCCTAGGTCGTACAAGGCCAATGGGCCCAAGTGGAGGTGATGCAACACCTTTGGACTTGTAGTTTGACTCGGATTCTGCTATAGCATCAGATTGTTTCGACGACAACTCAATGCTCCGGATGAATTTGAAGGTGAAACCAATTGGGTTAGAAAGAGCACGAAATCTACTTTCCAACAAAAAAAGAATCACCCAATTCGGAGTCCGTATGAAATAGTTCTTGGCGTTTTGAGTCAGGTATGTCTGTGCAGTCCGAATCTGAATCCAGAACGTGAGAGACTTGGACTCTATTTTCTCTTCGCCCAAAAGTGACGTGAAAGGACTTTTTGAACAGCACATAAACTTCTCTTTTTCCCTTATGTTCATATGTGGATTGTACAAATGTCCCATACACCTGCAATTAGACATGGCACAAAAGTTTGTGAAGTATTTTTGTCTTGGATGACATAAATAAATTATTGCATAGTTTGCATTAGAAATCACCTCACAAATATACATGTATGCAATATTTTTGGTCGTATCCAAGGTAGTCATGTCCTCATCACGGTGCACATTCCAAGTGTTGATACAGATGTTTCTTCAACTACTAGGCGTACTATGACAACCACATCCTTTGTTGCGAGGACTACATCATCTCCATCATGTGACACATCACCTCCAAGAGTGCCTACATCGTCTGAGTTGATCATAAGAGGTAATGACAAAGGTACAGATTTTCAACTTTCACATGAGAATGATGCATGCCTAGTTAACTTGAATACATCATGTGTTGTGTTACCTATTGATTTGAGCACACCAGCTATTTTAGAGAATTGTGTTACTGTCATGAATGCGTCATGTGATCAAAGAGTTGAAGTATCAACAATTTTGAGTGCACCCAATGAATTAACTGTTGATGCAAAAGAAACAATGTTTAATCATTTTGATATGACCTCTAATCTTGGTGATGATTTTGTGTCAAATGACTTATTGCATGTTTGCTTATTTAAGCATATTGTAGCATGTAAATTTGATGCAAGTAAGGTTTATTCACCAATGTTGGGATGGTTTAATGATGAACATTGTCAATCCTTTGATATGAATAAGAGCTTCACTTATATGTGCAAATTGAGTTGCAATATTTTTATGTCTTCTAATACTTGTGATAATATTTTGGCTTTACATTTTATGAACTATGAAAGTTACTCATGTATACATGTGTCATATGTGCAAAAATCAAGGGAAGTAAAAATGGATAACATATACATATACAACATGTACACCTTGTCTCTTTTGTTAGCCACATTTCAGATTAAGCAACGCCGAGGACAGCTTTGTTTTCAAGAAGGGGAGGATGATGAGGACATGACTACCTTGGATACGACCAAAAATATTGCATACATGTATATTTGTGAGGTGATTTCTAATGCAAACTATGCAATAATTTATTTATGTCATCCAAGACAAAAATACTTCACAAACTTTTGTGCCATGTCTAATTGCAGGTGTATGGGACATTTGTACAATCCACATATGAACATAAGGGAAAAGGAGAAGTTTATGTGCTGTTCAAAAAGTCCTTTCACGTCACTTTTGGGCCAAGAGAAGATAGAGTCCAAGTCTCTCACGTTCTGGATTCAGATTCGGACTGCACAGACATACCTGACTCAAAACGCCAAGAACAATTTCATACGGACTCCGAATTGGGTGATTCTTTTTTTGTTGGAAAGTAGATTTCGTGCTCTTTCTAACCCAATTGGTTTCACCGTCAAATTCATCAGGAGCGTTGAGTTGTCGTCGAAACAATCTGACGCTATAGCAGAATCCGAGTCAAACTACAAGTCCAAAGGTGTTGCATCACCTCCACTTGGGCCCATTGGCCTTATACGACCTAGGGTTAGTTTTAGGCTACCTTGGGACGTCCTCCCACCTCCTTGGCTGCCACCCCTTGCTCCTATATAAGTAGATCCATCTAGTAGCTTTTTGCTTGGGATTTGTTTAGTTAAAAGTTAGCCATTGCAACTTCGTGTACTTCGTTTGTGTCCAACGACCAGACCGAGACCGCTTTCGGATCCCCACCTTTATCAATACTTCATTTATATTCGCAATATTTAGATTGCACTATCATATTCTTGCTTGTTCTCCGATTGCGTGCAGGAATAGACCTTCGTGGCCAGGCTGATCGTGCTTTCAGCATCGTCAGTAACCTCGGGAGATTGGTTTAGTGATTGCTAAGGCGCAACGTCGTGCACGTTTGTAGTCGGATCATCAAAGTCGACTCCATCAAATTGATAGCTATCATCTCATCGAAAGATCGGGACACCCCCGCCTCTATCATATTGGGTATCTCACCACACGAATGCTAGGTTTTACATTACCGCTAAACTCATTTGTTTTTCCGAGTGTTTGTCATGTTCTTTTGTTTTGATCATGGGGCCCAAGTCTGCCATGCCGATTACACGGCCCATCACGCATCCGGAGATAGCATCGGAGGTGACACGTTGATCTCTGTACTAGTATAAATAGTTAGCCTCCATCTAGGGTTACACTCGGGTTTTGTTTAGAGAAGTTTAGCTATTGCTACTTTTATTTGTCTTCGCTTGTAGCGGCTAGTGCGATCGTCAAGACATCCAATCCGAACCCCATCTTGTGTGATTTATTCCATCTAGCATATTCGCAATTTCAGATTGCTTGGCTATTATTTTCTTCCATGTTCTTTGATTTTCTTGCAGGAAAAATCCTTTGTGGATAGGTCGATCGCATCATTGGCTCAGTTGATAACACCATGGAGTTGGTTCAGCAATTGCCGTGGATATCAGTCGTGTACGCTTATCCCTGTACGGTTGGTAGCTGGATCGTGAGGGTCAAGTCCCACAAAATCATAGTTATCCTCTCTCATTGAAAGATCAGATCCCCAGCACACATCAAGTGGTATCAGTTTTCAGGTTCATCAGTGAGAGATTTACAGTTTTATTAGATTAGATTGTTTTTCGTCCTATAATCCATAAAAAACAAACAAAAATTAGATTAGTTCATCCGCTGCACCTACCTTTTTAGCCTTTTGTTGCATCTAGTATTTGCTTTGTTGAATTTTTTATTGCATTCATCCTAGTATTAGTGCTGGTTTAGAAAAGTTTGGGAGAAAATTATCTACTAGATCATACTTGTTTTTGTTCACCCAAATTTTCTGCCGCAAGTTGGTTGTTCATCCGGAGAAAAATATTGTGAGTAGATTTTTGTCAGTTACGTGACCATCACATCGCTCCATCGCCTGCCGCACATCACGCACGCCATCTATATCCAGAGACTTGTCTATCATTGTTTTTTTTTGCGTTGCCTGTTGTCTCTCTATGTGTTCAACGCCCCTGTTCCCTCTGTGTGTCCTTGCTGCGTTGCTGCTTGCTAGTAGTAATTATTGCTGGTTTGGAATTCCCTAGTCTACACGTATCCCATTGATCTCTTCTAGTGTCACGTAGTAAATCACCCTGGTAGCTCTCGACCTGGTAACATTTTTTTCTCTATTCTCATCTGCGCATGTATACTTGTGAAAGGAAAGGAGAGAGAGAAAAGAGAAAAAAAAAGAAAAAGAAAAAACAGAATGAGAAAAAAAAGAAAGAAAAGAAAGTTGAGAAAAAAAGATCAGGCCGGCTAGCATATATTTTTGGACTACTTTATTCTATTTGCTACCCAGGACATTATTTTTGCTGCAACTTGATCGCCACTCCATCTATCATATCTTTTCGAGCTTTGTTATACACTGTGTTTATACCTCGCTTATATCTAGCTACTTGGAGCTATCATATTTTCTTTGGTTTGTGAGTTGAGAAGCCTTTGCCAAGCTACACTTTTTCCTACCAACAAGTAGATTCCTGGTTATCGCTCCATCAATCTTCATCGGTAGTTTGAAGCCAACACCAACGCGTCGATCACCGCCAGTTGCATTCGTAAGAACAAGTAAGAATTTGATACTAAGCTTGAGTGTGAGTGGTTTTTCTCCACCATGTCCTACTGGTTGATAGGGATTATACATTGTGTGTTTTTTTTCTCTTTCACTAACAATGGCATAGGAACAACCCACACTTGATGGCCTCACCGCGGATGTGAATGTCACCAGCGAGCGCCTCGCCCAACTTGAGGGTGCTCTAATAGTGGCCGAAGAGAGGCTCAATGATGTAGGGTAGAACCCTAGGGCCCGATCTTTCATGATTGGAGGGATCCTATGAAGAACACGAGGGGAAACACAAGGGGAAAACGAGAGAAACCACTCAAACCAACAAGATTTGATTACACATGTGCTAGATCCTTGAAACACAAAGAGATACACGATCCAAGGTCAACAAAGGACGATACACAGGGTAACTAGTTCATCTCCGTGCGGAGGTCTTGAGGTCTTCCCGTTAGGGGTCTTGAATCCGCTTGGGGGATCTTCTCCGTAGAGGTTGTGAACTCCGATGGAGAAGTAACCAAGTAGATGAGCAAAGCTCTATCTCTAAATTGAGCTAATCCTTTGCGAACCCTAACTAGGAGGTGGGGGAGGTCTATTTATAGTCGTAGTGCAAATGGGGGCGAAGTGAAAGGGTAGATGGGCCTCGGGCCCGAAACTGTGCGCAGACAAGGACCGGACGTCCGATCTGGAGCGGACGTCCGGTGGCTCGTGGGCGTCCGGACGTCCGGAGGTCACCGGACTTCCGTCATTTCGGCTCGGGTGCAGTGACACCGGATGTCCGGAGTCGGCCGGTCGTCCGGTCTCTTCGGACTTCCGCTGATTTAGCTCGGGAGTGAGGTTGCCGGTCGTCCGGTGGGGGCCAGACGTCCGCTCGCTGGGAGGTGTGGCCGGTCGTCCTGTGGGGGCCGGACGTCCGCTCGCTGTAGGTTGCGTTGGCTGGGACTTGGGCAGGCTGGGGCTTCAGGCGCCGGACGTCCGGTCCCGACCGGTCGTCCGGTGGCTGGGGTTTCTTTGGCAGCTCTTTTTCTTGTCCCTCCTCCTTGGTGTCCTCGCCGTCTTGTCCGTTGGATGCAGCTGCTCCGTGGCCTTCCTCCAAGTACCTAATCACACATAGTGTTTCCGTTTGAGGTAGTAGCCATGTCTCATGTGTAGAAAGTAGTAGTTCGGAGAGGAGCGAGTTCACCTTATCTTCGATAGCCTTTGCTCGAGCTCTTGTCATGGGTCCAAGTGGTGTCATGGGAGATGTAGATACGTCCATGGGGATGACCGTGGGATGCTCCGCATCATCTCCCCCCCTTGGGAAGGATCCGACCTCGGATCGAAATCTTCATCACTATGGTAGGGCGAGAGATCCGTGACGTTGAAGACGTCGCTCACGTTGTACTTGTCACGCGGGAGGTCGATCTTGTAAGCGTTGTTATTGTAGCGTGCTAGCACCTTGAAGGGTCCATGATGAGGACATCAATACCATTGTTACACCCACAGCCCCTGCTTCTATACATACTGGACCAATTACTAGAGCTCGCGCACGCCAATTAAATTATCAGGTACTTTCGTTTCTTGGTAATGATTCTAAAGTTCATGAGAATATGATGCTGCCTAAATTGGATACATTTGTTTTGCTTAGAAATGAAGGGCCTAGCTTGGACAAGAAAGAGGAACCTTGGAGCAAGTTCAAGCATGGAGATGATGGCATGCGCAAGGGGAACAAGAACGGAGTTACAAGTGATGATTTCAGGACTTTGAAGCCACCATAAGGAGTGCAGGAAGCCTTGGACGAAATATACAAGATGCCACTTCATAAATTTCGTCCAGAGGCTATTATAGGTGCTGCGTCACCTTATTATTGGGCCAGGCCCATGTAATTTCGAAATACTTGAGTATAGGCTATTTTTAGAGTCCGTATGTGTGGGGAAACAAGAGATAGGGTTGGTTTCGGACCCCTCCTTCAAGGGCCACGAAATCCCCCCCTCTTCCTCCATATATACAGCCCTTAGGGCACCGTTTAGACTTTGGGGTTTTGTTTAGATTAAAAGTTCGCCATAGCTGCAACTTCGCGTACTTCGTTTGTGTTCAACAACCAGACCAAGACGTCACAGAACCCCACCTCGATCAATAAAGCTTTCATCTTATATTCGCAATATCCAGATTGCAAATCTTAGTTTCTTGCTTGTTCTTCGTTTGCTTGCAGGAGATAGACCCTCGTGGTCAGGTTGATTGTGCTCCGGCGTGGTCAATAACCTCTCGGAGTTGGTTTAGCGATTGCTAAGGCGCGACGTCCTCGCACGTTCGTAGTCGGATCGTCAAAGTCTACTCCACCAAAAACGATAGATATCATCTCATCGAAAGATCGGGACACCCTCGCCTCTATCAAGTGGTATCAGATTCCCGGGTTGCTCGGTGAGATTTACAGTTTTTCGTAGTTTAGATCGAGTCTGTTCTTCATACCTACAGTCCAGGAAAAAGCCAAAAAAAAAAATTTAGGGTTAGTTCATCATATCCGAACCAATCTGAGCCTTTGCATAATCTTTTTAGGGTTTTTGCTTTGTTGAATTTGCGGTTGCATCGTCGTGTCAAGTTGCTGGTCTTAGCGTCTAGTTCTTTAGAGTTTCGAGTTCTGTTCACAAGTTGTCACGCTGCCGCCGCACCATCATCATCGCCCCTACCATATACCACCACAGCTTATCTGCTATTTCTCTGAGTCCATATACCACCACCGATCCGAGTCCATATACCACCACCGATCCGAGTCCATATACCACCACCAATCCGAGCCCACATATACTACCGTCATATACCATCACCAGTCCGAGTTCCACCAGATTCATCTCTGCCACCAGTCCTAGTCCGAGTCCAGTATTTATTCCTTTATTTTAGAGTTCCAGATCACGCGATACTACGAGTCGTGAACAAGTCGCATTCGCCAATTTTCGTGCTACCCGCAGAAGAAAAATAGTTCCAGTTTCAAAAAAATTCAGAGTGTGCTCCTCCCTTGTTTACGTGCAGCGCCGTGATTTTTGTTAGTGTTCTAGGCTCGCGTCTCTAGCACGGTCTAGCCTAGGACCAGCACAGTACCGTCGTTGAGAGTTTATTCAACATTGCATCTCTGAATTGATTATTGCTGACCCTTTTTGCTACCATATCATAAGCCTTCCCAGCTCCACATACATCTACATCGTGCGTTTGACACCACCTGGCAATCGTTCTGTCCAAGCTCTGAGAGTTTTGACTACAAAGGTTGTCGATCACCACCTGCTGCTGGGTAAGAACTGGTAAGAATTTGAGATTTGCTTGACGGATTTGTGACACCACACCACACCACCACCACTTTCTAGTAGTCTGTAGGATCATATTCTTGTGTGTTTCTATTGCTGCTAACCATGGCAGGATCACAAGCCGACGAGATTGACTGGGAGAACATGACGAACAAGGAGTTGCATGATAAATTTCAGCAAATGATGAGTGGCCAGGTGGGAGATGTGCTAAACAGATTTGAAGAGGCCATGGAAAAGATAGATGGCATGGAGAAGTCGTTCGAGACAAAGCTGGATAACAAGTTTAATGAATTGCTCACGCGTCTTCCCCAACCACCACCGGCTGCACCTGTCGCACCTCTGCAACGACAACAACAACGCCCCCTTCCAAATCAGTTTGGACGAGCGAAGCGTGTTCCTCTTGAGGATGGCCAAACTTCTGGTGCTGCTGTACCTACTGTTGATGCTTCTTTGGCTCCTGCTCCTGCTGCTGCTGGTGCCGAGGAGGAGGATGATTACGCGGGCGATTATGAGGATGAGGTTGATCAAAATCATAACTACGTGCAACCACCAGCACCAGGTCGTCCACATGCAAATAATCGCAATGGTAGGCCTGCACCACCACTTCAGGTACGAGATCATGACCATCTTCCTAAATTAAAATTGAATATTCCACCATTCGAGGGTAGATATGTTCCTGATATATATATTACTTGGGAGTTAGAAACTGAACAACGTTTTACATGTTTACAATATCCCGAGGAACGACGTGTTGCTGCTGCTGTTTGTGCTTTCACTAGTTTTGCATGTGTATGGTGGTCTGAACATTGTAGATTATATCCTATTCCAGCTACGTGGGCTGCTTTGAAAACTGCTATGCGTACTCGTTGGGTTCCACCATATTATCAACGTGAATTACTTCAAAAATTGCAGCGCTTAAGACAAGGAAAAAATTCTGTAGAAGAATATTATCAGGAATTACAAACTGGCATGATTAGATGTGGTATTGTTGAGGAGAATGAAGCTATGCTTGCACGTTTCATGGGTGTATTAAATAGAGAGATTCAGACCATTCTAGAGTATAAGGAGTATAATAATATCACTCGTTTATTCCATCTTGCTTGTAAAGCTGAACGTGAAGTGCAGGATCGACAGGCATTGGCGCGAACTAATTTTTCTGCAGGTCGATCTTCATCATGGACACCGCGTGCCTCCTCTACTCCCACACGTCCTACTGCGGCACCACTGACTTCAGCCGCCAATTCCAACCGAGATACAAGAAAACAGGCACCACCACCACCATCTGCCAAGAGTACACCTTCTGGGCCTGCCTAGAGCTCTTCTTCATCTATGGCATCAACAGGGCACACACATGATATTATTTGTCGTCGTTGTAAGGGAAGAGGTCATTATGCGAGAGAATGCCAATCTCCGCGTGTTATGATTGCTACTGAGGATGGTGGGTATGAGTCCGCTAGTGATTATGATGAGGAGACTTTGGCTCTTATTACAAGTGAAGAACACGGTGGAGATGATTCTGATCATGAGACGCAATACATGGCTCCTGAAGACGCTGACAGGTATGAATGTTTAGTTGCTCAACGTGTTTTGAGTGTGCAGGTCACACAAGCTGAGCAAAATCAGAGGCATAATTTGTTCCATACAAAGGGAGTTGTGAAGGAACGTTCTGTTCGCGTCATCATAGATGGAGGGAGTAGCAACAACTTGGCTAGCATGGAGATGGTGGAGAAGCTATCTCTCACCACAAGACCACATCCACATCCTTACTATATCCAATGGTTCAACAACAGCGGCAAGGTTAAGGTAACACGTACTGTTCGTGTGCATTTTAGTATCTCTACATATGCTGATTATGTTGATTGTGATGTGGTACCCATGCAAGCATGTTCATTATTACTTGGTAGACCATGGCAATTTGATAAAAATTCTGTACACCATGGTAGAAACAATCAGTATACTCTTGTTCATAAGGATAAACATATTACTTTGCTTCCTATGACTCCTGATTCTATTTTGAAAGATGATATTAATAGAGCTAGTAAAGCAAAACAGGAGAAAAATAAGAGTGAAAATCAGATTGTGGCAAAAGAATTTGAGCAACAAATGAAGCCTAATAATAAACCATCTAGTGTTGCTTCTGAAATTAAATTGAAAAGTGCATGCTTACTTGCCACCAAATCTGATATTGATGATCTAGATTTCAGCAATTCTGTTTGCTATGCTTTTGTGTGCAAAGAGGCGTTATTTTCATTCGAGGACTTTGTTTTAGGTTTACCTCGATCAAAGAAGGGGAGGGATAGCATATTTGTTGTCGTGGATAGGTTCTCGAAAATGGCACACTTTATACCATGTCATAAAAGCGATGATGCTGTTAATGTTGCTGATTTGTTCTTTCGTGAAATTATACGCTTGCATGGTGTGCCAAATACTATTGTTTCAGATCGTGATACTAAATTTCTTAGCCACTTTTGGAGATGTTTATTGGCTAAGATGGGGACTAAACTGCTTTTTAGTACTACATGTCACCCCCAAACTGATGGACAAACTGAAGTAGTCAATAGAACATTGTCTACTATGCTTAGGGCTGTTTTGAAGAATAACAAGAAAATGTGGGAAGAATGCTTGCCTCATATTGAATTTGCTTATAATCGTTCATTGCATTCTACTACTAAGATGTGTCCTTTTGAAATTGTGTATGGTTTCCTTCCTCGTGCACCAATTGATTTGTTGCCTCTTCCATCTTCGGAGAAGGTTAATTTTGATGCTAAACAACGTGCTGAATTGATCTTAAAAATGCATGAGTTAACTAAGGAGAACATTGAGCGTATGAATGCTAAATATAAACTTGCTGGAGATAAGGGTAGAAAACATGTTGTGTTTGCACCTGGAGATCTTGTTTGGTTACATTTGCGTAAGGATAGATTTCCTGATTTGCGCAAATCAAAGCTAATGCCACGTGCTGATGGTCCTTTTAAGGTGTTAGAGAAAATAAATGATAATGCATATAAACTTGAGCTGCCTGCAGATTTTGGGGTTAGTCCCACTTTTAACATTGCAGATTTGAAGCCTTATTTGGGTGAGGAAGATGAGCTTCCGTCGAGGACGACTTCATTTCCAGAAGGGGAGGATGATGAGGACATCAATACCATTGTTACACCCATAGCCCCTGCTGCTATACATACTGGACCAATTACTAGAGCTCGCGCACGCCAATTAAATTATCAGGTACTTTCGTTTCTTGGTAATGATTCTAATGTTCATGAGAATATGATGCTGCCTAAATTGGATACATTTGTTTTGCTTACAAATGAAGGGCCTAGCTTGGACAAGAAAGAGGAACCTTGGAGCAAGTTCAAGCATGGAGATGATGGCATGCGCAAGGGGAACAAGAACGGAGTTACAAGTGATGATTTCAGGACTTTGAAGCCACCATAAGGAGTGCAGGAAGCCTTGGACGAAATATACAAGATGCCACTTCATAAATTTCGTCCAGAGGCTATTATAGGTGCTGCGTCACCTTATTATTGGGCCAGGCCCATGTAATTTCGAAATACTTGGGTATAGGCTATTTTTAGAGTCCGTATGTGTGGGGAAACAAGAGATAGGGTTGGTTTCGGACCCCTCCTTCAAGGGCCACGAAATCCCCCCCTCTTCCTCCATATATACAGCCCTTAGGGCACCGTTTAGACTTTGGGTTTTGTTTAGATTAAAAGTTCGCCATAGCTGCAACTTCGCGTACTTCGTTTGTGTTCAACGACCAGACCAAGACGTCACAGAACCCCACCTTGATCAATAAAGCTTTCATCTTATATTCGCAATATCCAGATTGCAAATCTTAGTTTCTTGCTTGTTCTTCGTTTGCTTGCAGGAGATAGACCCTCGTGGTCAGGTTGATTGTGCTCCGGCGTGGTCAATAACCTCTCGGAGTTGGTTTAGCGATTGCTAAGGCGCGACGTCCTCGCACGTTCGTAGTCGGATCGTCAAAGTCTACTCCACCAAAAACGATAGCTATCATCTCATCGAAAGATCGAGACACCCTCGCCTCTATCAAGTGGTATCAGATTCCCAGGTTGCTCGGTGAGATTTACAGTTTTCGTAGTTTAGATCGAGTCTGTTCTTCATACCTACAGTCCAGGAAAAAGCCAAAAAAAAATTTAGGGTTAGTTCATCATATCCGAACCAATCTGAGCCTTTGCATAATCTTTTTAGGGTTTTTGCTTTGTTGAATTTGCGGTTGCATCGTCGTGTCAAGTTGCTGGTCTTAGCGTCTAGTTCTTTAGAGTTTCGAGTTCTGTTCACAAGTTGTCACGCCGCCGCCGCACCATCATCATCGCCCCTACCATATACCACCACAGCTTATCTGCTATTTCTCTGAGTCCATATACCACCACCGATCCGAGTCCATATATCACCACCAATCCGAGTCCATATACCACCACCAATCCGAGCCCACATATACTACCGTCATATACCATCACCAGTCCGAGTTCCACCAGATTCATCTCTGCCACCAGTCCTAGTCTGAGTCCAGTATTTATTCCTTTATTTTAGAGTTCCAGATCACGCGATACTACGAGTCGTGAACAAGTCGGATTCGCCAATTTTCGTGCTACCCGCAGAAGAAAAATAGTTCCAGTTTCAAAAAAAAAAGAGGAAAAAAAAAGTCTGGAAAATTCTGGCTAGGCAGTTTTTAGACCATTTGTAGACTTTTTCAAAAAAAAATTGTTGCGGAGCAAAAAAAAAAAAAGAGGAAAAAAAAAGTGCAAAAAAAAAAGAAAAAAAATCAGAGTGTGCTCCTCCCTTGTTTACGTGCAGCGCCGTGATTTTTGTTAGTGTTCTAGGCTCGCGTCTCTAGCACGGTCTAGCCTAGGACCAGCACAGTACCGTCGTTGAGAGTTTATTCAACATTGCATCTCTGAATTGATTATTGCTGACCCTTTTTGCTACCATAGTATAAGCCTTCCTAGCTCCACATACATCTACATCGTGTGTTTGACACCACCTGGCAATCGCTCTGTCCAAGCTCTGAGAGTTTTGACTACAAAGGTTGCCGATCACCACCTGCTGCTGGGTAAGAACTGGTAAGAATTTGAGATTTGCTTGACGGATTTGTGACACCACACCACACCACCACCACTTTCTAGTAGTCTGTAGGATCATATTCTTGTGTGTTTCTATTGCTGCTAACCATGGCAGGATCACAAGCCGACGAGATTGACTGGGAGAACATGACGAACAAGGAGTTGCATGATAAATTTCAGCAAATGATGAGTGGCCAGGTGGGAGATGTGCTAAACAGATTTGAAGAGGCCATGGAGAAGATAGATGGCATGGAGAAGTCGTTCGAGACAAAGCTGGATAACAAGTTTAATGAATTGCCGCTGCTGCTGCTGGTGCTCCTGCTGCTGCTGGTGCCGAGGAGGAGGATGATTACGCGGGCGATTATGAGGATGAGGTTGATCAAAATCATAACTACGTGCAACCACCAGCACCAGGTCGTCCACATGCAAAAAATCGCAATGGTAGGCCTGCACCACCACTTCAGGTACGAGATCATGACCATCTTCCTAAATTAAAATTGAATATTCCACCATTCGAGGGTAGATATGTTCCTGATATATATCTTACTTGGGAGTTAGAAACTGAACAACGTTTTACATGTTTACAATATCCCGAGGAACGACGTGTTGCTGCTGCTGTTTGTGCTTTCACTAGTTTTGCATGTGTATGGTGGTCTGAACATTGTAGATTATATCCTATTCCAGCTACGTGGGCTGCTTTGAAAACTGCTATGCGTACTCGTTGGGTTCCACCATATTATCAACGTGAATTACTTCAAAAATTGCAGCGCTTAAGACAAGGAAAAAATTCTGTAGAAGAATATTATCAGGAATTACAAACTGACATGATTAGATGTGGTATTGTTGAGGAGAATGAAGCTATGCTGGCACGTTTCATGGGTGGATTAAATAGAGAGATTCAGACCATTCTAGAGTATAAGGAGTATAATAATATCACTCGTTTATTCCATCTTGCTTGTAAAGCTGAACGTGAAGTGCAGGATCGACAGGCATTGGCGCGAACTAATTTTTCTGCAGGTCGATCTTCATCATGGACACTGCGTGCCTCCTCTACTCCCACACGTCCTACTGCGGCACCACTGACTTCAGCCGCCAATTCCAATCGAGATACAAGAAAACAGGCACCACCACCACCATCTGCCAAGAGTACACCTTCTGGGCCTGCCTAGAGCTCTTCTTCATCTATGGCATCAACAGGGCACACACATGATATTATTTGTCGTCGTTGTAAGGGAAGAGGTCATTATGCGAGAGAATGCCAATCTCCGCGTGTTATGATTGCTACTGAGGATGGTGGGTATGAGTCCGCTAGTGATTATGATGAGGAGACTTTGGCTCTTATTACAAGTGAAGAACACGGTGGAGATGATTCTGATCATGAGACGCAATACATGGCTCCTGAAGACGCTGACAGGTATGAATGTTTAGTTGCTCAACGTGTTTTGAGTGTGCAGGTCACACAAGCTGAGCAAAATCAGAGGCATAATTTGTTCCATACAAAGGGAGTTGTGAAGGAACGTTCTGTTCGCGTCATCATAGATGGAGGGAGTAGCAACAACTTGGCTAGCATGGAGATGGTGGAGAAGCTATCTCTCACCACAAGACCACATCCACATCCTTACTATATCCAATGGTTCAACAACAGCGGCAAGGTTAAGGTAACACGTACTGTTCGTGTGCATTTTAGTATCTCTACATATGCTGATTATGTTGATTGTGATGTGGTACCCATGCAAGCATGTTCATTATTACTTGGTAGACCATGGCAATTTGATAAAAATTCTGTACACCATGGTAGAAACAATCAGTATACTCTTGTTCATAAGGATAAACATATTACTTTGCTTCCTATGACTCCTGATTCTATTTTGAAAGATGATATTAATAGAGCTAGTAAAGCAAAACAGGAGAAAAATAAGAGTGAAAATCAGATTGTGGCAAAAGAATTTGAGCAACAAATGAAGCCTAATAATAAACCATCTAGTGTTCTTCTGAAATTAAATTGAAAAGTGCATGCTTACTTGCCACCAAATCTGATATTGATGATCTAGATTTCAGCAATTCTGTTTGCTATGCTTTTGTGTGCAAAGAGGCGTTATTTTCATTCGAGGACGTGCCTTCCTCTTTGCCTCCTGCAGTCACTAACATTTTGCAGGAGTTCGCTGACGTCTTTCCACAAGACGTGCCACCGGGATTACCACCTATTCGCGGGATTGAGCATCAGATTGACTTAATTCCCGGTGCTTCGTTGCCAAACCGTGCGCCATACCGTACCAATCCAGAGGAGACGAAGGAGATTATGCGTCAAGTACAGGAGTTGCTCGACAAAGGTTATATACGCGAATCCCTTAGTCCTTGTGCTGTTCCTATTATTCTAGTGCCGAAAAAGGATGGTACATCGCGTATGTGTGTTGATTGTAGAGGCATTAATAATATTACTATTCGTTATCGTCATCCTATTCCTAGACTAGATGATATGCTTGATGAATTGAGTGGCTCTACAATATTCTCCAAAGTTGATTTGCGTAGTGGATACCATCAAATTCGTATGAAATTGGGGGATGAATGGAAAACAGCATTTAAAACAAAGTTTGGATTATATGAGTGGTTAGTCATGCCTTTTGGGTTAACTAATGCACCTAGTACTTTCATGAGATTAATGAACGAAGTTTTACGTGCTTTCATTGGACGATTTGTGGTAGTCTATTTTGTTGATATACTGATTTATAGCAGATCTTTGGAGGAACATTTGGAACATTTACGTGCTGTTTTTATTGCTTTACGTGATGCACGTTTGTTTGGTAACCTTGGGAAGTGCACCTTTTGCACCGACCGAGTATCTTTTCTTGGCTATGTTGTTACTCCACAGGGAATTGAAGTTGATAAAGCCATCTTTTCTTGGCTATGTTGTTACTCCACAGGGAATTGAAGTTGATAAAGCCAAGATTGAAGCTATTGAGAGTTGGCCACAGCCCAAAACGGTCACTCAAGTGAGGAGTTTTCTTGGACTCGCTGGTTTCTATAGGCGTTTTGTGAGAGATTTCAGCACCATTGCTGCACCTCTCAATGAGCTTACAAAGAAGGATGTGCCTTTTGTTTGGGGTACCTCACAGGAAGAAGCCTTCACGGTATTGAAAGATAAGTTGACACATGCTCCTTTACTCCAACTTCCTGATTTTAATAAGACTTTTGAGCTTGAATGTGATGCTAGTGGAATTGGATTAGGAGGTGTTTTATTACAAGATGGCAAACCTGTTGCATACTTTTCTGAAAAATTGAGTGGGCCTAGTCTGAACTATTCTACTTATGATAAAGAATTATATGCTCTTGTTCGGACCTTAGAAACATGGCAACATTATTTATGGCCCAAAGAATTTGTTATACATTCTGATCATGAATCTTTGAAACACATTAAAAGTCTAGCAAAACTGAACCGTAGACATGCTAAATGGGTTGAATTTATTGAGACTTTCCCTTATGTCATTAAACACAAGAAGGGTAAAGAAAATGTTATTGCTGATGCATTGTCTCGTCGTTATACTATGCTTTCACAACTTGACTTTAAAATATTTGGTTTGGAGACCATCAAAGATCAATATGTGCATGATGCTGAATTTAAAGATGTATTGCAGAATTGTAAGGAAGGGAGAACATGGAACAAGTTCGTCGTTAACGATGGATTTGTGTTTCGTGCTAACAAGCTATGCATTCCAGCTAGCTCCGTTCGTCTTTTGTTGTTGCAGGAGGCGCATGGAGGAGGATTAATGGGACACTTTGGCGTGAAGAAGACGGAGGATATACTTGCTACACATTTCTTTTGGCCAAAGATGAGACGAGATGTTGAGCGTTTTGTTGCTCGCTGCACTACATGTCAAAAAGCTAAGTCACGACTCAATCCTCATGGTTTATATATGCCTTTGCCTGTACCTAGTGTTCCTTGGGAGGATATATCTATGGACTTTGTTTTAGGTTTACCTCGAACAAAGAAGGGGAGGGATAGCATATTTGTTGTCGTGGATAGGTTCTCGAAAATGGCACACTTTATACCATGTCATAAAACCGATGATGCTGTTAATGTTGCTGATTTGTTCTTTCGTGAAATTATACGCTTGCATGGTGTGCCAAATACTATTGTTTCAGATCGTGATACGAAATTTCTTAGCCACTTTTGGAGATGTTTATGGGCTAAGTTGGGGACTAAACGGCTTTTTAGTACTACATGTCACCCCCAAACTGATGGACAAACTGAAGTAGTCAATAGAACTTTGTCTACTATGCTTAGGGCTGTTTTGAAGAATAACAAGAAAATGTGGGAAGAATGCTTGCCTCATATTGAATTTGCTTATAATCGTTCATTGCATTCTACTACTAAGATGTGTCCTTTTGAAATTGTGTATGGTTTCCTTCCTCGTGCACCAATTGATTTGTTGCCTCTTCCATCTTCGGAGAAGGTTAATTTTGATGCTAAACAACGTGCTGAATTGATCTTAAAAATGCATGAGTTAACTAAGGAGAACATTGAGCGTATGAATGCTAAATATAAACTTGCTGGAGATAAGGGTAGAAAACATGTTGTGTTTGCACCTGGAGATCTTGTTTGGTTACATTTGCGTAAGGATAGATTTCCTGATTTGCGCAAATCAAAGCTAATGCCACGTGCTGATGGTCCTTTTAAGGTGTTAGAGAAAATAAATGATAACGCATATAAACTTGAGCTGCTTGCAGATTTTGGGGTTAGTCCCACTTTTAACATTGCAGATCTGAAGCCTTATTTGGGTGAGGAAGATGAGCTTCCGTCGAGGACGACTTCATTTCAAGAAGGGGAGGATGATGAGGACATCAATACCATTGTTACACCCACAGCCTCTGCTTCTATACATACTGGACCAATTACTAGAGCTCGCGCACGCCAATTAAATTATCAGGTACTTTCGTTTCTTGGTAATGATTCTAAAGTTCATGAGAATATGATGCTGCCTAAATTGGATACATTTGTTTTGCTTACAAATGAAGGGCCTAGCTTGGACAAGAAAGAGGAACCTTGGAGCAAGTTCAAGCATGGAGATGATGGCATGCGCAAGGGGAACAAGAACGGAGTTACAAGTGATGATTTCAGGACTTTGAAGCCACCATAAGGAGTGCAGGAAGCCTTGGACGAAATATACAAGATGCCACTTCATAAATTTCGTCCAGAGACTATTATAGGTGCTGCGTCACCTTATTATTGGGCCAGGCCCATGTAATTTCGAAATACTTGAGTATAGGCTATTTTTAGAGTCCGTATGTGTGGGGAAACAAGAGATAGGGTTGGTTTCGGACCCCTCCTTCAAGGGCCACGAAATCCCCCCCTCTTCCTCCATATATACAGCCCTTAGGGCACCGTTTAGACTTTGGGTTTTGTTTAGATTAAAAGTTCGCCATAGCTGCAACTTCGCGTACTTCGTTTGTGTTCAACGACCAGACCAAGACGTCACAGAACCCCACCTTGATCAATAAAGCTTTCATCTTATATTCGCAATATCCAGATTGCAAATCTTAGTTTCTTGCTTGTTCTTCGTTTGCTTGCAGGAGATAGACCCTCGTGGTCAGGTTGATTGTGCTCCGGCGTGGTCAATAACCTCTCAGAGTTGGTTTAGCGATTGCTAAGGCGCGACGTCCTCGCACGTTCGTAGTCGGATCGTCAAAGTCTACTCCACCAAAAACGATAGCTATCATCTCATCGAAAGATCGAGACACCCTCGCATCTATCAGTCCATCGGCTCGTGGTAGAAGTTTGGACTTGCGTTCGTTAGGGAAACAGTCCTTGCGAAGGTGTGGCCACACGAGATCTCCAACGTTGAATATCATGGGTTGCTTGTTGACATTGAGCTTGGTCACGAGTCGTTGTACTTGACGCTCGATGGTGTGTCTTGTATCTTCATGCATCTTCTTGAGGTAGCTCACTCAGGCACTCGTGTCCATGTTGATGTGCTCTTGTAGTGGTAGAGGAAGAACGTCCAATGTGGCCAACGGGTTGAAACCGTAGACGACCTCGAATGGGGACTTGCCGGTAGTCGAATGTCTTGCACGGTTGTAGGCGTACTCAGCGATGGGTAGGCACTCCTCCCACTCCTTGATGTTCCTCTTGATCAACACGCGTAGTAGAGTGGAGAGCGTTCGGTTCGTCACTTCCGTTTGGCCGTCGGTTTGTGGATGGTATGCCGTGGAGAATAATAGCTTGATGCCGAGCTTGGCGCACAAGGTCTTCCAAAAGTAACTCAAGAACTTGATAGAGGCAGAGGTGTCCCGTCTTTCGATGAGATGGTGGCTATTGTTTTTGGTGGAGTAGACTTTGACGATCCGACTACGAACGTGCGAGGACGTCGCGCCTTAGAATCGCTAAACCAACTGCGAGAGGTTATTGACCACGCCGGAGCACGATCAACCTGACCACGAGGGTCTATTTCCTGCAAGCAAACGCAGAACAAGCAAGAAACTAAGATTTGCAATCTGGATATCGCGAATATAAGATGAAAGCTTTATTGATCAAGGTGGGGTTCTGTGACGTCTTGGTCTGGTCGTTGAACACAAACGAAGTACGCGAAGTTGCAGCTATGGCGAACTTTTAATCTAAACAAAACCCAAAGTTTAAACGGTGCCCTAAGGGCTGTATATATGGAGGAAGAGGAGGGGATTTCGTGGCCCTTGAAGGAGGGGTCCGAAACCAACCCTATCTCTTGTTTCCCCACACATACGGACTCTAAAAACAGCCTATACTCAAGTATTTTGAAACTACATGCGCCTGGCCCAATAATAAGGCGGCGCAACACCTATAATAGCCTCTGGACAAAATTTATGAAGTGGCATCTTGTATATTTCGTCCAAGGCTTCCTGCACTCATTATGGTGGCTTCAAAGTCCTGAAATCATCACTTGTAACTCCGTTCTTGTTCCCCTTGCGCATGCCATCATCTCCATGCCTGAACTTGCTCCAAGGTTCCTCTTTCTTGTCCAAGCTAGGCCCTTCATTTGTAAGCAAAACAAATGTATCCAATTTAGGCAGCATCATATTCTCATGAACATTAGAATCATTACCAAGAAACGAAAGTACCTGATAATTTAATTGGCGTGCGCGAGCTCTAGTAATTGGTCTAGTATGTATAGCAGCAGGGGCTGTGGGTGTAACAATGGTATTGATGTCCTCATCATCCTCCCCTTCTTGAAATGAAGTCGTCCTCGACGGAAGCTCATCTTCCTCACCCAAATAAGGCTTCAAATCTGCAATGTTAAAAGTGGGACTAACCCCAAAATCTGCAGGCAGCTCAAGTTTATATGCATTATCATTTATTTTCTCTAACACCTTAAAAGGACCATCAGCACGTGGCATTAGCTTTGATTTGCACAAATCAGGAAATCTATCCTTACGCAAATGTAACCAAACAAGATCTCCAGGTGCAAACACAACATGTTTTCTACCCTTATCTCCAGCAAGTTTATATTTAGCATTCATACGCTCAATGTTCTCCTTAGTTAACTCATGCATTTTTACGATCAATTCAGCACGTTGTTTAGCATCAAAATTAACCTTCTCCGAAGATGGAAGAGGCAACAAATCAATAGGTGCACGAGGTAGGAAACCATATACAATTTCAAAAGGGCACATCTTAGTAGTAGAATGCAACGAACGATTATAAGCAAATTCAATATGAGGCAAGCATTCTTCCCACATTTTCTTGTTATTCTTCAAAACAGCCCTAAGCATAGTAGACAAAGTTCTATTGACTACTTCAGTTTGTCCATCAGTTTGGGGGTGACAAGTAGTACTAAAAACCAGTTTAGTCCCCAACTTAGCCCATAAACATCTCCAAAAGTGGCTAAGAAATTTGGTATCACGATCTGAAACAATAGTATTTGGCACACCATGCAAGCGAATAATTTCACGAAAGAACAAATCAGCAACATTAGCAGCATCATCGCTTTTATGACATGGTATAAAGTGTGCCATTTTCGAGAACCTATCCACGACAACAAATATGCTATCCCTCCCCTTCTTTGTTCGAGGTAAACCCAAAACAAAGTCCATAGATATATCCTCCCATGGAACACTAGGTACAGGCAAAGGCATATATAAACCATGAGGATTGAGTCGTGACTTAGCTTTTTGACATGTAGTGCAGCGAGCCACAAAGCGCTCAACATCCCGTCTCATCTTTGGCCAAAAGAAATGTGTAGCAAGTACATCCTCCGTCTTCTTTACGCCAAAGTGTCCCATTAACCCTCCTCCATGCGCCTCCTGATAGAGGCGAGGGTGTCCCGATCTTTCGATGAGATGATATCTATCGTTTTTGGTGGAGTAGACTTTGACGATCCGACTACGAACGTGCGAGGACGTCGCGGCTTAGCAATCGCTAAACCAACTCCAAGAGGTTATTGACCACGCCGGAGCACAATCAACCTGACCCCGAGGGTCTATCTCCTGCAAGCAAACGAAGAACAAGCAACAAACTAAGATTTGCAATCTGGATATTGCGAATATAAGATGAAAGCTTTATTGATCCAGGTGGGGTTCTGTGACGTCTTGGTCTGGTTGTTGAACACAAACGAAGTACGCGAAGTTGCAGCTATGGTGAACTTTTAATCTAAACAAAACCCTATCTCTTGTTTCCCCACACATACGGACTCTAAAAATAGCCTATACTCAAGTATTTCGAAATTACATGGGCCTGGCCCAATAATAAGGTGACGCAGCACCTATAATAGCCTCTGGACGAAATTTATGAAGTGGCATCCTGTATATTTCGTCCAAGGCTTCCTGCACTCCTTATGGTGGCTTCAAAGTCCTGAAATCATCACTTGTAACTCCGTTCTTGTTCCCCTTGCGCATGCCATCATCTCCTTGCTTGAACTTGCTCCAAGGTTCCTCTTTCTTGTCCAAGCTAGGCCCTTCATTTGTAAGCAAAACAAATGCATCCAATTTAGGCAGCATCATATTCTCATGAACATTAGAATCATTACCAAGAAACGAAAGTACCTGATAATTTAATTGGCGTGCGCGAGCTCTAGTAATTGGTCCAGTATGTATAGCAGCAGGGGCTGTGGGTGTAACAATGGTATTGATGTCCTCATCATCCTCCCCTTCTTGAAATGAAGTCGTCCTCGACGGAAGCTCATCTTCCTCACCCAAATAAGGCTTCAAATCTGCAATGTTAAAAGTGGGACTAACCCCAAAATCTGCAGGCAGCTCAAGTTTATATGCATTATCATTTATTTTCTCTAACACCTTAAAAGGACCATCAGCACGTGGCATTAGCTTTGATTTGCGCAAATCAGGAAATCTATCCTTACGCAAATGTAACCAAACAAGATCTCCAGGTGCAAACACAACATGTTTTCTACCCTTATCTCCAGCAAGTTTATATTTAGCATTCATACGCTCAATGTTCTCCTTAGTTAACTCATGCATTTTTACGATCAATTCAGCACGTTGTTTAGCATCAAAATTAACTTTCTCCGAAGATGGAAGAGGCAACAAATCAATAGGTGCACGAGGTAGGAAACCATATACAATTTCAAAAGGGCACATCTTAGTAGTAGAATGCAACGAACGATTATAAGCAAATTCAATATGAGGCAAGCATTCTTCCCACATTTTCTTGTTATTCTTCAAAACAGCCCTAAGCATAGTAGACAAAGTTCTATTGACTACTTCAGTTTGTCCATCGGTTTGGGGGTGACAAGTAGTACTAAAAAGCAGTTTAGTCCCCAACATAGCCCATAAACATCTCCAAAAGTGGCTTAGAAATTTGGTATCACGATCTGAAACAATAGTATTTGGCACACCATGCAAGCGAATAATTTCACGAAAGAACAAATCAGCAACATTAGCAGCATCATCGCTTTTATGACATGGTATAAAGTGTGCCATTTTCGAGAACCTATCCACGACAACAAATATGCTATCCCTCCCTGATGAGGACATCAATACCATTGTTACACCCACAGCCCCTGCTTCTATACATACTGGACCAATTACTAGAGCTCGCGCACGCCAATTAAATTATCAGGTACTTTCGTTTCTTGGTAATGATTCTAAAGTTCATGAGAATATGATGCTGCCTAAATTGGATACATTTGTTTTGCTTACAAATGAAGGCCCTAGCTTGGACAAGAAAGAGGAACCTTGGAGCAAGTTCAAGCATGGAGATGATGGCATGCACAAGGGGAACAAGAACGGAGTTACAAGTGATGATTTCAGGACTTTGAAGCCACCATAATGAGTGCAGGAAGCCTTGGACGAAATATACAAGATGTCACTTCATAAATTTCGTCCAGAGGCTATTATAGGTGCTGCGTCACCTTATTATTGGGCCAGGCCCATGTAATTTCGAAATACTTGAGTATAGGCTGTTTTTAGAGTCCGTATGTGTGGGGAAACAAGAGATAGGGTTGGTTTCGGACCCCTCTTTCAAGGGCCACGAAATCCCACCCTCCTCCTCCATATATACAGCCCTTAGGGCACCGTTTAGACTTTGGGTTTTGTTTAGATTAAAAGTTCGCCATAGCTGCAACTTCGCGTACTTCGTTTGTGTTCAACGACCAGACCAAGACGTCACAGAACCCCACCTCGATCAATAAAGCTTTCATCTTATATTCGCAATATCCAGATTGCAAATCTTAGTTTCTTGCTTGTTCTTCGTTTGCTTGCAGGAGATAGACCCTCGGGGTCAGGTTGATTGTGCTCCGGCGTGGTCAATAACCTCTCGGAGTTGGTTTAGCGATTGCTAAGGCGCGACGTCCTCGCACGTTCGTAGTCGGATCGTCAAAGTCTACTCCACCAAAAACGATAGATATCATCTCATCGAAAGATCGGGACACCCTCGCCTCTATCACATACTGGACCAATTACTAGAGCTCGCGCACGCCAATTAAATTATCAGGTACTTTCGTTTCTTGGCAATGATTCTAATGTTCATGTGATAGAGGCGAGGGTGTCCCGATCTTTCGATGAGATGATAGCTATCGTTTTTGGTGGAGTAGACTTTGACGATCCGACTACGAACATGCGAGGACGTCGCGCCTTAGCAATCGCTAAACCAACTCCGAGAGGTTATTGACCACGCCGGAGCACAATCAACCTAACCACGAGGGTCTATCTCCTGCAAGCAAACGAAGAACAAGCAAGAAACTAAGATTTGCAATCTGGATATTGCGAATATAAGATGAAAGCTTTATTGATCAAGGTGGGGTTCTGTGACGTCTTGGTCTGGTCGTTGAACACAAACGAAGTACGCGAAGTTGCAGCTATGGCGAACTTTTAATCTAAACAAAACCCAAAGTCTAAACGGTGCCCTAAGGGCTGTATATATGGAGGAAGAGGAGGGGATTTCGTGGCCCTTGAAGGAGGGGTCCGAAACCAACCCTATCTCTTGTTTTCCCACACATACGGACTCTAAAAACAGCCTATACTCAAGTATTTCGAAATTACATGGGCCTGGCCCAATAATAAGGTGACGCAGCACCTATAATAGCCTCTGGACGAAATTTATGAAGTGACATCTTGTATATTTCGTCCAAGGCTTCCTGCACTCATTATGGTGGCTTCAAAGTCCTGAAATCATCACTTGTAACTCCGTTCTTGTTCCCCTTGTGCATGCCATCATCTCCGTGCTTGAACTTGCTCCAAGGTTCCTCTTTCTTGTCCAAGCTAGGCCCTTCATTTGTAAGCAAAACAAATGTATCCAATTTAGGCAGCATCATATTCTCATGAACTTTAGAATCATTACCAAGAAACGAAAGTACCTGATATTTTAATTGGCGTGCGCGAGCTCTAGTAATTGGTCCAGTATGTATAGAAGCAGGGGCTGTGGGTGTAACAATGGTATTAATGTCCTCATCATCCTCCCCTTCTTGAAATGAAGTCGTCCTCGACGGAAGCTCATCTTCCTCACCCAAATAAGGCTTCAGATCTGCAATGTTAAAAGTGGGACTAACCCCAAAATCTGCAGGCAGCTCAAGTTTATATGCATTCTCATTTATTTTCTCTAACACCTTAAAAGGACCATCAACACGTGGCATTAGCTTTGATTTGCGCAAATCAGGAAATCTATCCTTACGCAAATGTAACCAAACAAGATCTCCAGGTGCAAACACAACATGTTTTCTACCCTTATCTCCAGCAAGTTTATATTTAGCATTCATACGCTCAATGTTCTCCTTAGTTAACTCATGCATTTTTAAGATCAATTCAGCACGTTGTTTAGCATCAAAATTAACCTTCTCCGAAGATGGAAGAGGCAACAAATCAATTGGTGCACGAGGAAGGAAACCATACACAATTTCAAAAGGACACATCTTAGTAGTAGAATGCAATGAACGATTATAAGCAAATTCAATATGAGGCAAGCATTCTTCCCACATTTTCTTGTTATTCTTCAAAACAGCCCTAAGCATAGTAGACAATGTTCTATTGACTACTTCAGTTTGTCCATCAGTTTGGGGGTGACATGTAATGTTCTATTGACTACTTCAGTTTGTCCATCAGTTTGGGGGTGACATGTAGTACTAAAAAGCAGTTTAGTCCCCAACTTAGCCCATAAACATCTCCAAAAGTGGCTAAGAAATTTAGTATCACGATCTGAAACAATAGTATTTGGCACACCATGCAAGCGTATAATTTCACGAAAGAACAAATCAGCAACATTAACAGCATCATCGCTTTTATGACATGGCACTTCCCAAGGTTACCAAACAAACGTGCATCACGTAAAGCAATAAAAACAGCACGTAAATGTTCCAAATGTTCCTCCAAAGATCTGCTATAAATCAGTATATCATCAAAATAGACTACCACAAATCGTCCAATGAAAGCACGTAAAACTTCGTTCATTAATCTCATGAAAGTACTAGGTGCATTAGTTAACCCAAAAGGCATGACTAACCACTCATATAATCCAAACTTTGTTTTAAATGCTGTTTTCCATTCATCCCCCAATTTCATACGAATTTGATGGTATCCACTACGCAAATCAACTTTGGAGAATATTGTAGAGCCACTCAATTCATCAAGCATATCATCTAGTCTAGGAATAGGATGACGATAACGAATAGTAATATTATTAATGCCTCTACAATCAACACACATACGCGATGTACCATCCTTTTTCGGCACTAGAATAATAGGAACAGCACAAGGACTAAGGGATTCGCGTATATAACCTTTGTCGAGCAACTCCTGTACTTGACGCATAATCTCCTTCGTCTCCTCTGGATTGGTACGGTATGGTGCACGGTTTGGCAACGAAGCACCGGGAATTAAGTCAATCTGATGCTCAATCCTGCGAATAGGTGGTAATCCCGGTGGCACGTCTTGTGGAAAGACGTCAGCGAACTCCTGCAAAATGTTAGTGACCGCAGGAGGCAAAGAGGAAGGCACGTCCTCGAATGAAAATAACGCCTCTTTGCACACAAAAGCATAGCAAACAGAATTGCTGAAATCTAGATCATCAATATCAGATTTGGTGGCAAGTAAGCATGCACTTTTCAATTTAATTTCAGAAGCAACACTAGATGGTTTATTATTAGGCTTCATTTGTTGCTCAAATTCTTTTGCCACAATCTGATTTTCACTCTTATTTTTCTCCTGTTTTGCTTTACTAGCTCTATTAATATCATCTTTCAAAATAGAATCAGGAGTCATAGGAAGCAAAGTAATATGTTTATCCTTATGAACAAGAGTATACTGATTGTTTCTATCATGGTGTACAGAATTTTTATCAAATTGCCATGGTCTACCAAGTAATAATGAACATGCTTGCATGGGTACCACATCACAATCAACATAATCAGCATATGTAGAGATACTAAAATGCACACGAACAGTACGTGTTACCTTAACCTTGCCGCTGTTGTTGAACCATTGGATATAGTAAGGATGTGGATGTGGTCTTGTGGTGAGAGATAGCTTCTCCACCATCTCCATGCTAGCCAAGTTTGATAGAGGCGAGGGTGTCCCGATCTTTCGATGAGATGATATCTATCGTTTTTGGTGGAGTAGACTTTGACGATCCGACTACGAACGTGCGAGGACGTCGCGCCTTAGCAATCGCTAAACCAACTCCGAGAGGTTATTGACCACGCCGGAGCACAATCAACCTGACCCCGAGGGTCTATCTCCTGCAAGCAAACGAAGAACAAGCAAGAAACTAAGATTTGCAATCTGGATATTGCGAATATAAGATGAAAGCTTTATTGATCGGGGTGGGGTTCTGTGACGTCTTGGTCTGGTTGTTGAACACAAACGAAGTACGCGAAGTTGCAGGTATGGCGAACTTTTAATCTAAACAAAACCCAAAGTCTAAACGGTGCCCTAAGGGCTGTATATATGGAGGAAGAGGGGGGGATTTCGTGGCCCTTGAAGGAGGGGTCCAAAACCAACCCTATCTCTTGTTTCCCCACACATACGGACTCTAAAAATAGCCTATACTCAAGTATTTCGAAATTACATGGGCCTGGCCCAATAATAAGGTGACGCAGCACCTATAATAGCCTCTGGACGAAATTTATGAAGTGGCATCTTGTATATTTCGTCCAAGGCTTCCTGCACTCCTTATGGTGGCTTCAAAGTCCTGAAATCATCACTTGTAACTCCGTTCTTGTTCCCCTTGCGCATGCCATCATCTCCATGCTTGAACTTGCTCCAAGGTTCCTCTTTCTTGTCCAAGCTAGGCCCTTCATTTGTAAGCAAAACAAATGTATCCAATTTAGGCAGCATCATATTCTCATGAACTTTTGAATCATTAAAAAGAAACGAAAGTACCTGATAATTTATTTGGCGTGCGCGAGCTCTAGTAATTGGTCCAGTATGTATAGAAGCAGGGGCTGTGGGTGTAACAATGGTATTGATGTCCTCATCATGCTATAAATCAATATATCATCAAAGTAAACTACCACAAATCGTCCAATGAAAGCACATAAAACTTCGTTCATTAATCTCATGAAAGTACTAGGTGCATTAGTTAACCCAAAAGGCATGACTAACCACTCATATAAACCGAACTTAGTTTTAAATGCTGTTTTCCATTCATCTCCCAATTTCATACGAATTTGATGGTATCCACTACGCAAATCAACTTTGGAGAATATTGTAGAGCCACTCAATTCATCAAGCATATCATCTAGCCTAGGAATAGGATGACGATAACGAATAGTAATATTATTAATGCCTCTACAATCAACACACATACGCGACGTACCATCCTTTTTTGGCACTAGTATAATAGGAACAGCACAAGGACTAAGAGATTCGCGTATATAACCTTTGTCGAGCAGCTCCTGTACTTGAAGCATAATCTCCTTCGTCTCCTCTGGATTGGTACGGTATGGCGCACGGTTTGGCAACGAAGCACCGGGAATTAAGTCAATCTGATGCTCAATCCCGCGAATAGGTGGTAATCCCGGTGGCACGTCTTGTGGAAAGACGTCAGCGAACTCCTGCAAAATGTTAGTGACCGCAGGAGGCAAAGAGGAAGGCACGTCCTCGAATGAAAATAACGCCTCTTTGCACACAAAAGCATAGCAAACAGAATTGCTGAAATCTAGATCATCAATATCAGATTTGGTGGCAAGTAAGCATGCACTTTTCAATTTAATTTCAGAAGCAACACTAGATGGTTTATTATTAGGCTTCATTTGTTGCTCAAATTCTTTTGCTACAATCTGATTTTCACTCTTATTTTTCTCCTGTTTTGCTTTACTAGCTCTATTAATATCATCTTTCAAAATAGAATCAGGAGTCATAGGAAGCAAAGTAATATGTTTATCCTTATGAACAAGAGTATACTGATTGTTTCTACCATGGTGTACAGAATTTTTATCAAATTGCCATGGTCTACCAAGTAATAATGAACATGCTTGCATGGGTACCACATCACAATCAACATAATCAACATATGTAGAGATACTAAAATGCACACGAACAGTACGTGTTACCTTAACCTTGCCGCTGTTGTTGAACCATTGGATATAGTAAGGATGTGGATGTGGTCTTGTGGTGAGAGATAGCTTCTCCACCATCTCCATGCTAGCCAAGTTGTTGCAGCTCCCTCCATCAATCTCATACCCACCATCCTCAGTAGCAATCATAACACGCGGAGATTGGCATTCTCTCGCACAATGACCTCTTCCCTTACAACGACGACAAATAATATCATGTGTGTGCCCTGTTGATGCCATAGATGAAGAAGAGCTCTGGGCAGGCCCAGAAGGTGTACTCTTGGCAGATGGTGGTGGTGGTGCCTGTTTTCTTGTATCTCGGTTGGAATTGGCGGCTGAAGTTAGTGGTGCTGCAGTAGGACGTGTGGGAGTAGAGGAGGCACGCAGTGTCCATGATGAAGATCGACCTGCAGAAAAATTAGTTCGCGCCAATGCCTGTCGATCCTGCACTTCACGTTCAGCTTTACAAGCAAGATGGAATAAACGAGTGATATTATTATACTCCTTATAATCTAGAATGGTCTGAATCTCTCTATTTAATCCACCCATAAAACGTGCAAGCATAACTTCATTCTCCTCAACAATACCACATCTAATCATGCCAGTTTGTAATTCTTGATAATATTCTTCTATAGAATTTTTTTTCCTTGTCTTAAGCGCTGCAATTTTTGACGTAATTCACGTTGATAATATGGTGGAACATTACGAGTACGCATAGCAGTTTTCAAAGCAGCCCACATAGCTGGAATAGGATATAATCTACAATGTTCAGACCACCATACACATGCAAAACTAGTAAAAGCACAACCAGCAGCAGCAACACGTCTCTCCTCGGGATATTGTAAACATGTAAAACATTGTTCAGTTTCTAACTCCCAAGTAATGATGAGGACATCAATACCATTGTTACACCCACAGCCCCTGCTTCTATACATACTGGACCAATTACTAGAGCTCGCGCACGTCAATTAAAATATCAGGTACTTTCGTTTCTTGGTAATGATTCTAAAGTTCATGAGAATATGATGCTGCCTAAATTGGATACATTTGTTTTGCTTACAAATGAAGGGCCTAGCTTGGACAAGAAAGAGGAACCTTGGAGCAAGTTCAAGCATGGAGATGATGGCATGCACAAGGGGAACAAGAACGGAGTTACTAGTGATGATTTCAGGACTTTGAAGCCACCATAATGAGTGCAGGAAGCCTTGGACGAAATATACAAGATGTCACTTCATAAATTTCGTCCAGAGGCTATTATAGGTGCTGCGTCACCTTATTATTGGGCCAGGCCCATGTAATTTCGAAATACTTGAGTATAGGCTGTTTTTAGAGTCCGTATGTGTGGGGAAACAAGAGATAGGGTTGGTTTCGGACCCCTCCTTCAAGGGCCACGAAATCCCCTCCTCTTCCTCCATATATACAGCCCTTAGGGCACCGTTTAGACTTTGGGTTTTGTTTAGATTAAAAGTTCGCCATAGCTGCAACCTCGCGTACTTCGTTTGTGTTCAACGACCAGACCAAGACGTCACAGAACCCCACCTTGATCAATAAAGCTTTCATCTTATATTCGCAATATCCAGATTGCAAATCTTAGTTTCTTGCTTGTTCTTCGTTTGCTTGCAGGAGATAGACCCTCGTGGTCAGGTTGATTGTGCTCCGGCGTGGTCAATAACCTCTCGGAGTTGGTTTAGCGATTGCTAAGGCGCGACGTCCTCGCACGTTCATAGTCGGATCGTCAAAGTCTACTCCACCAAAAACGATAGCTATCATCTCATCGAAAGATCGGGACACCCTCGCCTCTATCAAGCGCCGTGATTTTTGTTAGTGTTCTAGGCTCGCGTCTCTAGCACGGTCTAGCCTAGGACCAGCACAGTACCGTCGTTGAGAGTTTATTCAACATTGCATCTCTGAATTGATTATTGCTGACCCTTTTTGCTACCATATCATAAGCCTTCCCAGCTCCACATACATCTACATCGTGCGTTTGACACCACCTGGCAATCGCTCTGTCCAAGCTCTGAGAGTTTTGACTACAAAGGTTGCCGATCACCACCTGCTGCTGGGTAAGAGCTGGTAAGAATTTGAGATTTGCTTGACGGATTTGTGACACCACACCACACCACCACCACTTTCTAGTAGTCTGTAGGATCATATTCTTGTGTGTTTCTATTGCTGCTAACCATGGCAGGATCACAAGCCGACGAGATTGACTGGGAGAACATGACGAACAAGGAGTTGCATGATAAATTTCAGCAAATGATGAGTGGCCAGGTGGGAGATGTGCTAAACAGATTTGAAGAGGCCATGGAGAAGATAGATGGCATGGAGAAGTCGTTCGAGACAAAGCTGGATAACAAGTTTAATGAATTGCTCACGCGTCTTCCCCAACCACCACCGGCTGCACCTGTCGCACCTCTGCAACGACAACAACAACGCCCCCTTCCAAATCAGTTCGGACGAGCGAAGCGTGTTCCTCTTGAGGATGGCCAAACTTCTGGTGCTGTTGTACCTACTGTTGATGCTTCTTTGGCTCCTGCTCCTGCTGCTGCTGGTGCCGAGGAGGAGGATGATTACGTGGGCGATTATGAGGATGAGGTTGATCAAAATCATAACTACGTGCAACCACCAGCACCAGGTCGTCCACATGCAAATAATCGCAATGGTAGGCCTGCACCACCACTTCAGGTACGAGATCATGACCATCTTCTAAATTAAAATTGAATATTCCACCATTCGAGGGTAGATATGTTCCTGATATATATCTTACTTGGGAGTTAGAAACTGAACAACGTTTTACATGTTTACAATATCCCGAGGAACGACGTGTTGCTGCTGCTGTTTGTGCTTTCACTAGTTTTGCATGTGTATGGTGGTCTGAACATTGTAGATTATATCCTATTCCAGCTACGTGGGCTGCTTTGAAAACTGCTATGCGTACTCGTTGGGTTCCACCATATTATCAACGTGAATTACTTCAAAAATTGCAGCGCTTAAGACAAGGAAAAAATTCTGTAGAAGAATATTATCAGGAATTACAAACTGGCATGATTAGATGTGGTATTGTTGAGGAGAATGAAGCTATGCTTGCACGTTTCATGGGTGGATTAAATAGAGAGATTCAGACCATTCTAGAGTATAAGGAGTATAATAATATCACTCGTTTATTCCATCTTGCTTGTAAAGCTGAACGTGAAGTGCAGGATCAACAGGCATTGGCGCGAACTAATTTTTCTGCAGGTCGATCTTCATCATGGACATCGCGTGCCTCCTCTACTCCCACACGTCCTACTGCGGCACCACTGACTTCAGCCGCCAATTCCAACCGAGATACAAGAAAACAGGCACCACCACCACCATCTGCCAAGAGTACACCTTCTGGGCCTGCCCAGAGCTCTTCTTCATCTATGGCATTAACAGGGCACACAAATGATATTATTTGTCGTCGTTGTAAGGGAAGAGGTCATTATGCGAGAGAATGCCAATCTCCGCGTGTTATGATTGCTACTGAGGATGGTGGGTATGAGTCCGCTAGTGATTATGATGAGGAGACTTTGGCTCTTATTACAAGTGAAGAACACGGTGGAGATGATTCTGATCATGAGACGCAATACATGGCTCCTGATGAGGACATGACTACCTTGGATATGACCAAAAATATTGCATACATGTATATTTGTGAGGTGATTTCTAATGCAAACTATGCAATAATTTATTTATGTCATCCAAGACAAAAATACTTCACAAACTTTTGTGCCATGTCTAATTGCAGGTGTATGGGAGATTTGTACAATCCACATATGAACATAAGGGAAAAAGAGAAGTTTATGTGCTGTTCAAAAAGTCATCTCACGTCACTTTTGGGCCAAGAGAAGATAGAGTCCAAGTCTCTCACGTTCTGGATTCAGATTCGGACAGCACAGACATACCTGACTCAAAACGCCAAGAACTATTTCATACGGACTCCGAATTGGGTGATTTTTTTTTGTTGGAAAGTAGATTTCGTGCTCTTTCTAACCCAATTGGTTTCACCTTCAAATTCATCCGGAGCGTTGAGTTGTCGTCGAAACAATCTGACGCTGTAGCAGAATCCGAGTCAAACTACAAGTCCAAAGGTGTTGCATCACCTCCACTTGGGCCCATTGGCCTTGTACGACCTAGGGTTAGTTTTAGGCTGCCTTGGGACGTCCTCCCACCTCCTTGGCCGCCACCTCTTGCTCCTATATAAGTAGATCCATCTAGTAGCTTTTTGCTTGGGATTTGTTTAGTTAAAAGTTAGCCATTGCAACTTCGTGTACTTCGTTTGTGTCCAACGACCAGACCAAGACCGCTTTCGGATCCCCACCTTTATCAATACTTCATCTATATTCGCAATATTCAGATTGCATTATCATATTCTTGCTTGTTCTTCGATTGCGTGCAGGAATAGACCTTCGTGGTCAGGCTGATCGTGCTTTCAGCATCGTCAATAACCTCGGGAGATTGGTTTAGCGATTGCTAAGGCGCAACGTCGTGCACGTTTGTAGTCGGATCGTCAAAGTCGACTCCACCAAATCGATAGCTATCATCTCATCGAAAGATCGGGACACCCCCGCCTCTATCA
The DNA here is from genome assembly GCA_011799875.1 of Thinopyrum elongatum. Classification (NCBI taxonomy): domain Eukaryota; kingdom Viridiplantae; phylum Streptophyta; class Magnoliopsida; order Poales; family Poaceae; genus Thinopyrum; species Thinopyrum elongatum. Next base: position 52,574 of record JAAAXO010000166.1, on the reverse strand, counting down.
ACATGTAGTACTAAAAAGCAGTTTAGTCCCCAACTTAGCCCATAAACATCTCCAAAAGTGGCTAAGAAATTTCGTATCACGATCTGAAACAATAGTATTTGGCACACCATGCAAGCGTATAATTTCACGAAAGAACAAATCAGCAACATTAACAGCATCATCGCTTTTATGACATGGTATAAAGTGTGCCATTTTCGAGAACCTATCCACGACAACAAATATGCTATCCCTCCCCTTCTTTGTTCGAGGTAAACCTAAAACAAAGTCCATAGATATATCCTCCCAAGGAACACTAGGTACAGGCAAAGGCATATATAAACCATGAGGATTGAGTCGTGACTTAGCTTTTTGACATGTAGTGCAGCGAGCAACAAAACGCTCAACATCCCGTCTCATCTTTGGCCAAAAGAAATGTGTAGCAAGTATATCCTCCGTCTTCTTCACGCCGAAGTGTCCCATTAATCCTCCTCCATGTGCCTCCTGCAACAACAAAAGACGAACGGAGCTAGCTGGAATGCATAGCTTGTTAGCACGAAACACAAATCCATCGTTAACGACGAACTTGTTCCATGTTCTCCCTTCCTTACAATTCTGCAATACATCTTTAAATTCAGCATCATGCACATATTGATCTTTGATGGTCTCCAAACCAAATATTTTAAAGTCAAGTTGTGAAAGCATAGTATAACGACGAGACAATGCATCAGCAATAACATTTTCTTTACCCTTCTTGTGTTTAATGACATAAGGGAAAGTCTCAATGAATTCAACCCATTTAGCATGTCTACGGTTCAGTTTGGCTTGACTTTTAATATGTTTCAAAGATTCATGATCAGAATGAATAACAAATTCTTTGGGCCATAAATAATGTTGCCATGTTTCCAAAGTCCGAATAAGAGCATATAATTCCTTATCATAAGTAGAGTAATTCAGACTAGGCCCACTCAATTTTTCAGAAAAGTATGCAACAGGTTTGCCATCTTGTAATAACACACCTCCTAATCCAATTCCACTAGCATCACATTCAAGCTCAAAAGTCTTATTAAAATCAGGAAGTTGGAGTAAAGGAGCATGTGTTAACTTATCTTTCAACACCGTGAAGGCTTCTTCCTGTGCGGTACCCCAAACAAAAGGCACATCCTTCTTTGTAAGCTCGTTGAGAGGTGCAGCAATGGTACTGAAATCTCTCACAAAACGCCTATAGAAACCAGCGAGGCCAAGTGATGAGGACATGAATACCTTGGATACGACCAAAAATATTGCATACATCTATATTTGTGAGGTGATTTCTAATGCAAACTATGCAATAATTTATTTGTGTCATCCTGGACAAAAATACTTCACAAACTTTTGTGCCATGTCTAATTGCAGGTGTATGGGACATTTGTACAATTCACATATGAAGATAAGGGAAAACGAGAAGTTTAGGTGCTGTTCAAAAAGTCCTCTCACGTCACTTTTGGGCCAAGAGAAGATAGAGTCCAAGTCTCTCACGTTCTGGATTCAGATTCGGACTGCACAGACATACCTGACTCAAAACGCCAAGAACTTTTTCATACGGACTCCGAATTGGGTGATTCTTTTTTTGTTAGAAAGTAGATTTCGTTCTCTTTCAACCCAATTGGATTCACCTTAAAATTCATCCGGAGCTATGAGTTATTGACGAAACAATCTGACGCTGCAGCAGAATCCGAGTCAAACTACAAGTCCAAAGGTGTTGCATCACCTCCACTTGGGCCCATGAGCCTTGTACGACCTAGGGTTAGTTTTAGGCTGCCTTGGGACGTCCTCCCACCTCCTTGGCCGCCACCCCTTACTCCTATATAAGTAGATCCATCTAGTAGCTTTTTCCTTGGGATTTGTTTAGTTAAAAGTTAGCCATTGCAACTTCGTGTACTTCGTTTGTGTCCAACGACCAGACCAAGACCGCTTTTGGATCCCCACCTTTATCAATACTTCATCTATATTCGCAATATTCAGATTGCATTATCATATTCTTGCTTGTTCTTCGATTGCGTGCAGGAATAGACCTTCGTGGTCAGGTTGATCGTGCTTCCAGCATCGTCAGTAACATCGGGAGATTGGTTTAGCGATTGCTAAGGCGCAACGTCATGCACGTTTGTAGTCGGATCGTCAAAGTCGACTCCACCAAATCGATAGTTACCATCTCATCGAAAGATCGGGACACCCCGCCTCTATCACCAAGGAAACTCCTCACTTGTGTGACCGTTTTGGGCTGCGGCCAACTCTCAATAGCTTCAATCTTGGCTTTATCAACTTCAATTCCCTGTGGAGTAACAACATAGCCAAGAAAAGATACTCGGTCGGTGCAAAAGGTGCACTTCCCAAGGTTACCAAACAAACGTGCATCACGTAGAGCAATAAAAACAAAACGTAAATGTTCCAAATGTTCCTCCAAAGATCTGCTATAAATCAATATATCATCAAAGTAAACTACCACAAATCGTCCAATGAAAGCACGTAAAACTTCGTTCATTAATCTCATGAAAGTACTAGGTGCATTAGTTAACCCAAAAGGCATGACTAACCACTCATATAAACCGAACTTAGTTTTAAATGCTGTTTTCCATTCATCTCCCAATTTCATACGAATTTGATGGTATCCACTACGCAAATCAACTTTGGAGAATATTGTAGAGCCACTCAATTCATCAAGCATATCATCTAGCCTAGGAATAGGATGACGATAACGAATAGTAATATTATTAATGCCTCTACAATCAACACACATACGCGACGTACCATCCTTTTTGGCACTAGTATAATAGGAACAGCACAAGGACTAAGAGATTCGCGTATATAACCTTTGTCGAGCAGCTCCTGTACTTGACGCATAATCTCCTTCGTCTCCTCTGGATTGGTACGGTATGGCGCACGGTTTGGCAACGAAGCACCGGGAATTAAGTCAATCTGATGCTCAATCCCGCCAATAGGTGGTAATCCCGGTGGCACGTCTTGTGGAAAGACGTCAGCGAACTCCTGCAAAATGTTAGTGACCGCAGGAGGCAAAGAGGAAGGCACGTCCTCGAATGAAAATAACGCCTCTTTCCACACAAAAGCATAGCAAACAGAATTGCTGAAATCTAGCTCATCAATATCAGATTTGGTGGCAAGTAAGCATGCACTTTTCAATTTAATTTCAGAAGCAACACTAGATGGTTTAATATTAGGCTTCATTTGTTGCTCAAATTCTTTTGCCACAATCTGATTTTCACTCTTATTTTTCTCCTGCTTTGCTTTACTAGCTCTATTAATATCATCTTTCAAAATAGAATCAGGAGTCATAGGAAGCAAAGTAATATGTTTATCCTTATGAACAAGAGTATACTGATTGTTTCTACCATGGTGTACAGAATTTTTATCAAATTGCCATGGTCTACCAAGTAATAATGAACATGCTTGCATGGGTACCACATCGCAATCAACATAATCAGCATATGTAGAGATACTAAAATGCACACGAACAGTACGTGTTACCTTAACCTTGCCGCTGTTGTTGAACCATTGGATATAGTAAGGATGTGGATGTGGTCTTGTGGTGAGAGATAGCTTCTCCACCATCTCCATGCTAGCCAAGTTGTTGCAGCTCCCTCCATCTATGATGACGCGAACAGAACGTTCCTTCACAACTCCCTTTGTATGGAACAAATTATGCCTCTGATTTTGCTCAGCTTGTGTGACCTGCACACTCAAAACACGTTGAGCAACCAAACATTCATACCTGTCAGCGTCTTCAGGAGCCATGTATTGCATCTCATGATCAGAATCATCTCCACCGTGTTCTTCACTTGTAATAAGAGCCAAAGTCTCCTCATCATAATCACTAGCGGACTCATACCCACCATCCTCAGTAGCAATCATAACACGCGGAGATTGGCATTCTCTCGCATAATGACCTCTTCCCTTACAACGACGACAAATAATATCATGTGTGTGCCCTGTTGATGCCATAGATGAAGAAGAGCTCTGGGCAGGCCCAGAAGGTGTACTCTTGGCAGATGGTGGTGGTGGTGCCTGTTTTCTTGTATCTCGGTTGGCATTGGCGGCTGAAGTCAGTGGTGCCGCAGTAGGACGTGTGGGAGTAGAGAAGGCACGTGGTGTCCATGATGAAGATCGACCTGCAGAAAAATTAGTTCGCGCCAATGCCTGTCGATCCTGCACTTCACGTTCAGCTTTACAAGCAAGATGGAATAAACGAGTGATATTATTATGCTCCTTATACTCTAGAATTGTCTGAATCTCTCTATTTAATCCACCCATGAAACGTGCAAGCATAGCTTCATTCTCCTCAACAATACCACATCTAATCATGCCAGTTTGTAATTCCTGATAATATTCTTCTACAGAATTTTTTCCTTGTCTTAAGCGCTGCAATTTTTGAAGTAATTCACGTTGATAATATGGTGGAACCCAACGAGTACGCATAGCAGTTTTCAAAGCAGCTCACGTAGCTGGAATAGGATATAATCTACAATGTTCAGACCACCATACACATGCAAAACTAGTGAAAGCACAAACAGCAGCAGCAACACGTCGTTCCTCGGGATATTGTAAACATGTAAAACGTTGTTCAGTTTCTAACTCCCATGTAAGATATATATCAGGAACATATCTACCCTCGAATGGTGGAATATTCAATTTTAATTTAGGAAGATGGTCATGATCTCGTACCTGAAGTGGTGGTGCAGGCCTACCATTGCGATTATTTGCATGTGGACGACCTGGTGCTGGTGGTTGCACGTAGTTATGATTTTGATCAAACTCATCCTCATAATCACGCGCGTAATCATCCTCCTCCTCGGCACCAGCAGCAGCAGGAGCAGGAGCCAAAGAAGCATCAACAGTAGGTACAGCGGCACCAGAAGTTTGGCCATCCTCAAGATGAACACGCTTCGCTCGTCCGAACTGATTTGGAAGGGGGCGTTGTTGTTGTCGTTGCAGAGGTGCGACAGGTGCAGCCGGTGGTGGTTGGGGAAGACGCGTGAGCAATTCATTAAACTTGTTATCCAGCTTTGTCTCGAACGACTTCTCCATGCCATCTATCTTCTCCATGGCCTCTTCAAATCTGTTTAGCACATCTCCCACCTGGCCACTCATCATTTGCTGAAATTTATCATGCAACTCCTTGTTCGTCATGTTCTCCCAGTCAATCTCGTCGGCTTGTGATCCTGCCATGGTTAGCAGCAATAGAAACACACAAGAATATGATCCTACAGACTACTAGAAAGTGGTGGTGGTGTGGTGTGGTGTCACAAATCCGTCAAGCAAATCTCAAATTCTTACCAGTTCTTACCCAGCAGCATGTGGTGATCGGCAACCTTTGTAGTCAAAACTCTCAGAGCTTGGACAGAGCGATTGCCAGGTAGTGTCAAACACACGATGTAGATGTATGTGGAGCTGGGAAGGCTTATGATATGGTAGCAAAAAGGGTCAGCAATAATCAATTCAGAGATGCAATGTTGAATAAACTCTCAACGACGGTACTGTGCTGGTCCTAGGCTAGACCGTGCTGGAGACGCGAGCCTAGAACACTAACAAAAATCACGGCGCTGCACGTAAACAAGGGAGGAGCACACTCTGAATTTTTTTTTTCACTTTTTTTTCTCTTTTTTTTTTTGCTCCGCAACAATTTTTTTTCGAAAAAGTCTACAAATGGTCTAAAAACTGCCTAGCCAGAATTTTCCAGACTTAGTTTTTTTTTTTTTTGAAACTGGAACTATTTTTCTTCTGCGGGTAGCACGAAAATTGGGGAATCCGACTTGTTCACGACTCGTAGTATCGCGTGATCTGGCACTCTAAAATAAAGGAATAAATACTGGACTCGGACTAGGACTGGTGGCAGAGATGAATCTGGTGGAACTCGGACTGGTGATGGTATATGACGGTAGTATATGTGGGCTCGGATTGGTGGTGGTATATGGACTCGGATCGGTGGTGGTATATGGACTCGGATCGGTGGTGGTATATGGACTCAGAGAAATAGCAGATAAGCTGTGGTGGTATATGGTAGGGGCGATGATGATGGTGCGGCGGCGGCGTGACAACTTGTGAACAAAACTCGAAACTCTAAAGAACTAGACGCTAAGACCAGCAACTTGACACGACGATGCAACCGCAAATTCAACAAAGCAAAAACCCTAAAAAGATTATGCAAAGGCTCAGATTGGTTCGGATATGATGAACTAACTCTAAATTTTTTTTTGGCTTTTTCCTGGACTGTAGGTATGAAGAACAGACTCGATCTAAACTACGAAAAACTGTAAATCTCACCGAGCAACCTGGGAATCTGATACCACTTGATAGAGGCGAGGGTGTCCCGATCTTTCGATGAGATGATATCTATCGTTTTTGGTGGAGTAGACTTTGATGATCCGACTACGAACGTGCGAGGACGTCGCGCCTTAGCAATCGCTAAACCAACTCCGAGAGGTTATTGACCACGCCGGAGCACAATCAACCTGACCCCGAGGGTCTATCTCCTGCAAGCAAGCGAAGAACAAGCAAGAAACTAAGATTTGCAATCTGGATATTGCGAATATAAGATGAAAGCTTTATTGATCGAGGTGGGGTTCTGTGACGTCTTGCTCTGGTTGTTGAACACAAACGAAGTACGCGAAGTTGCAGCTATGGCGAACTTTTAATCTAAACAAAACCCTATCTCTTGTTTCCCCACACATACGGACTCTAAAAATAGCCTATACTCAAGTATTTCGAAATTACATGGGCCTGGCCCAATAATAAGGTGACGCCGCACCTATAATAGCCTCTGGACGAAATTTATGAAGTGGCATCCTGTATATTTCGTCCAAGGCTTCCTGCACTCCTTATGGTGGCTTCAAAGTCCTGAAATCATCACTTGTAACTCCGTTCTTGTTCCCCTTGCGCATGCCATCATCTCCATGCTTGAACTTGCTCCAAGGTTCCTCTTTCTTGTCCAAGCTAGGCCCTTCATTTGTAAGCAAAACAAATGTATCCAATTTAGGCAGCATCATATTCTCATGAACATTAGAATCATTACCAAGAAATGAAAGTACCTGATAATTTAATTGGCGTGCGCGAGCTCTAGTAATTGGTCCAGTTTGTATAGCAGCAGGGGCTGTGGGTGTAACAATGGTATTGATGTCCTCATCACCTCCTGCAACAACCAAACACGAACGGAGCTAGCTGGAATGCATAGCTTGTTAGCACGAAACACAAATCCATCGTTAACGACGAACTTGTTCCATGTTCTCCCTTCTTTACAATTCTGCAATACATCTTTAAATTCAGCATCATGCACATATTGTTCTTTGATGGTCTCCAAACCAAATATTTTAAAGTCAAGTTGTGAAAGCATAGTATAACGACGAGACAATGCATCAGCAATAACATTTTCTTTACCCTTCTTGTGTTTAATGACATAAGGGAAAGTCTCAATGAATTCAACCCATTTAGCATGTCTACGGTTCAGTTTGGCTTGACTTTTAATATGTTTCAAAGATTCATGATCAGAATGAATAACAAATTCTTTGGGCCATAAATAATGTTGCCATGTTTCCAAAGTCCGAACAAGAGCATATAATTCCTTATCATAAGTAGAGTAATTCAGACTAGGCCCACTCAATTTTTCAGAAAAGTATGCAACAGGTTTGCCATCTTGTAATAACACACCTCCTAATCCAATTCCACTAGCATCACATTCAAGCTCAAAAGTCTTATTAAAATCAGGAAGTTGGAGTAAAGGAGCATGTGTTAACTTATCTTTCAACACCGTGAAGGCTTCTTCCTGTGCGGTACCCCAAACAAAAGGCACATCCTTCTTTGTAAGCTCGTTGAGAGGTGCAGCAATGGTACTGAAATCTCTCACAAAACGCCTATAGAAACCAGCGAGGCCAAGGAAACTCCTCACTTGTGTGGCCGTTTTGGGCTGCGGCCAACTCTCAATAGCTTCAATCTTGGCTTTATCAACTTCAATTCCCTGTGGAGTAACAACATAGCCAAGAAAAGATACTCGGTCGGTGCAAAAGGTGCACTTCCCAAGGTTACCAAACAAACGTGCATCACGTAGAGCAATAAAAACAGCACGTAAATGTTCCAAATGTTCCTCCAAAGATCTGCTATAAATCAATATAACATCAAAGTAAACTACCACAAATCGTCCAATGAAAGCACGTAAAACTTCGTTCATTAATCTCATGAAAGTACTAGGTGCATTAGTTAACCCAAAAGGCATGACGAACCACTCATATAAACCGAACTTAGTTTTAAATGATGTTTTCCATTCATCTCCCAATTTCATACGAATTTCATGGTATCCACTACGCAAATCAACTTTGGAGAATATTGTAGAGCCACTCAATTCATCAAGCATATCATCTAGCCTAGGAATAGGATGATGATAACGAATAGTAATATTATTAATGCCTCTACAATCAACACACATACGCGACGTACCATCCTTTTTTGGCACTAGTATAATAGGAACAGCACAAGGACTAAGAGATTCTCGTATATAACCTTTGTCGAGCAGCTCCTGTACTTGACGCATAATCTCCTTCGTCTCCTCTAGATTGGTACGGTATGGCGCACGGTTTGGCAACGAAGCACCGGAAATTAAGTCAATCTGATGCTCAATACCGCGAATAGGTGGTAATCCCGGTGGCATGTCTTGTGGAAAGATGTCAGCGAACTCCTGCAAAATGTTAGTGACAGCAGGAGGCAAAGAGGAAGGCACGTCCTCGAATGAAAATAACGCCTCTTTGCACACAAAAGCATAGCAAACAGATTTGCTGAAATCTAGCTCATCAATATCAGATTTGGTGGCAAGTAAACATGCACTTTTCAATTTAATTTCAGAAGCAACACTAGATGGTTTATTATTAGGCTTCATTTGTTGCTCAAATTCTTTTGCCACAATCTGATTTTCACTCTTATTTTTCTCCTGTTTTGCTTTACTAGCTCTATTAATATCATCTTTCAAAATAGAATCAGGAGTCATAGGAAGCAAAGTAATATGTTTATCCTTATGAACAAGAGTATACTGATTGTTTCTACCATGGTGTACAGAATTTTTATCAAATTGCCATGGTCTACCAAGTAATAATGAACATGCTTGCATGGGTACCACATCACAATCAACATAATCAGCATATGTAGAGATACTAAAATGCACACGAACAGTACGTGTTACCTTAACCTTGCAGCTGTTGTTGAACCATTGGATATAGTAAGGATGTGGATGTGGTCTTGTGGTGAGAGATAGCTTCTCCACCATCTCCATGCTAGCCAAGTTGTTGCAGCTCCCTCCATCTATGATGACGCGAACAGAACGTTCCTTCACAACTCCCTTTGTATGGAACAAATTATGCCTCTGATTTTGCTCAGCTTGTGTGACCTGCACACTCAAAACACGTTGAGCAACTAAACATTCATACCTGTCAGCGTCTTCAGGAGCCATGTATTGCGTCTCATGATCAGAATCATCTCCACCGTGTTCTTCACTTGTAATAAGAGCCAAAGTCTCCTCATCATAATCACTAGCGGACTCATACCCACCATCCTCAGTAGCAATCATAACACGCGGAGATTGGCATTCTCTCGCATAATGACCTCTTCCCTTACAACGACGACAAATAATATCATGTGTGTGCCCTGTTGATGCCATAGATGAAGAAGAGCTCTGGGCAGGCCCAGAAGGTGTACTCTTGGCAGATGGTGGTGGTGGTGCCTGTTTTCTTGTATCTCGGTTGGAATTGGCGCTTGAAGTCAGTGGTGCCGCAGTAGGACGTGTGGGAGTAGAGGAGGCACGCGGTGTCCATGATGAAGATCGACCTGCAGAAAAATTAGTTCGCGCCAATGCCTGTCGATCCTGCACTTCACGTTCAGCTTTACAAGCAAGATGGAATAAACGAGTGATATTATTATACTCCTTATACTCTAGATTGGTCTGAATCTCTCTATTTAATCCACCCATGAAACGTGCAAGCATAGCTTCATTCTCCTCAACAATACCACATCTAATCATGCCAGTTTGTAATTCCTGATAATATTCTTCTACAGAATTTTTTCCTTGTCTTAAGCGCTGCAATTTTTGAAGTAATTCACGTTGATAATATGGTGGAACCCAACGAGTACGCATAGCAGTTTTCAAAGCAGCCCACGTAGCTGGAATAGGATATAATCTACAATGGTCAGACCACCATACACATGCAAAACTAGTGAAAGCACAAACAGCAGCAGCAACACGTCGTTCCTCGGGATATTGTAAACATGTAAAACGTTGTTCAGTTTCTAACTCCCAAGTAAGATATATATCAGGAACATATCTACCCTCGAATGGTGGAATATTCAATTTTAATTTAGGAAGATGGTCATGATCTCGTACCTGAAGTGGTGGTGCAGGCCTACCATTGCGATTATTTGCATGTGGACGACCTGGTGCTGGTGGTTGCACGTAGTTATGATTTTGATCAACCTCATCCTCATAATCGCCCGCGTAATCATCCTCCTCCTCGGCACCAGCAGCAGCAGGAGCAGGAGCCAAAGAAGCATCAACAGTAGGTACAGCAGCACCAGAAGTTTGGCCATCCTCAAGAGGAACACGCTTCGCTCGTCCGAACTGATTTGGAAGGGGGCGTTGTTGTTGTCGTTGCAGAGGTGCGACAGGTGCAGCCGGTGGTGGTTGGGGAAGACGCGTGAGCAATTCATTAAACTTGTTATCCAGCTTTGTCTCGAACGACGATGCTCAATCCCGCGAATAGGTGGTAATCCCGGTGGCACGTCTTGTGGAAAGACGTCAGCGAACTCCTGCAAAATGTTAGTGACCGCAGGAGGCAAAGAGGAAGGCACGTCCTCGAATGAAAATAACGCCTCTTTGCACACAAAAGCATAGCAAACAGAATTGCTGAAATCTAGATCATCAATATCAGATTTGGTGGCAAGTAAGCATGCACTTTTCAATTTAATTTCAGAAGCAACACTAGATGGTTTATTATTAGGCTTCATTTGTTGATCAAATTCTTTTGCCACAATCTGATTTTCACTCTTATTTTTCTCCTGTTTTGCTTTACTAGCTCTATTAATATCATCTTTCAAAATAGAATCAGGAGTCATAGGAAGCAAAGTAATATGTTTATCCTTATGAACAAGAGTATACTGATTGTTTCTACCATGGTGTACAGAATTTTTATCAAATTGCCATGGTCTACCAAGTAATAAAGAACATGCTTGCATGGGTACCACATCACAATCAACATAATCAGCATATGTAGAGATACTAAAATGCACACGAACAGTACGTGTTACCTTAACCTTGCCGCTGTTGTTGAACCATTGGATATAGTAAGGATGTGGATGTGGTCTTGTGGTGAGAGATAGCTTCTCCACCATCTCCATGCTAGCCAAGTTGTTGCAGCTCCCTCCATCTATGATGACGCGAACAGAACGTTCCTTCACAACTCCCTTTGTATGGAACAAATTATGCCTCTGATTTTGCTCAGCTTGTGTGACCTGCACACTCAAAACACGTTGACCAACTAAACATTCATACCTGTCAGCGTCTTCAGGAGCCATGTATTGCGTCTCATGATCAGAATCATCTCCACCGTGTTCTTCACTTGTAATAAGAGTCAAAGTCTCCTCATCATAGTCACTAGCGGACTCATACCCACCATCCTCAGTAGCAATCATAACACGCGGAGATTGGCATTCTCTCGCATAATGACCTCTTCCCTTACAACGACGACAAATAATATCATGTGTGTGCCCTGTTGATGCCATAGATGAAGAAGAGCTCTGGGCAGGCCCAGAAGGTGTACTCTTGGCAGATGGTGGTGGTGGTGCATGTTTTCTTGTATCTCGGTTGGAATTGGCGGCTGAAGTTAGTGGTGCCGCAGTAGGACGTGTGGGAGTAGAGGAGGCACGCGGTGTCCATGATGAAGATCGACCTGCAGAAAAATTAGTTCGCGCCAATGCCTGTCGATCCTGCACTTCACGTTCAGCTTTACAAGCAAGATGGAATAAACGAGTGATATTATTATACTCCTTATACTCTAGAATGGTCTGAATCTCTCTATTTAATCCACCCATGAAACGTGCAAGCATAGCTTCATTCTTCTCAACAATACCACATCTAATCATGCCAGTTTGTAATTCCTGATAATATTCTTCTACAGAATTTTTTCCTTGTCTTAAGCGCTGCAATTTTTGAAGTAATTCATGTTGATAATATGGTGGAACCCAACGAGTACGCATAGCAGTTTTCAAAGCAGCCCACGTATGATGAGGACATCAATACCATTGTTACACCCACAGCCCCTGCTTCTATACATACTGGACCAATTACTAGAGCTCGCGCACGTCAATTAAAATATCAGGTACTTTCGTTTCTTTGTAATGATTCTAAAGTTCATGAGAATATGATGCTGCCTAAATTGGATACATTTGTTTTGCTTACAAATGAAGGGCCTAGCTTGGACAAGAAAGAGGAACCTTGGAGCAAGTTCAAGCATGGAGATGATGGCATGCACAAGGGGAACAAGAACGGAGTTACAAGTGATGATTTCAGGACTTTGAAGCCACCATAATGAGTGCAGGAAGCCTTGGACGAAATATACAAGATGTCACTTCATAAATTTCGTCCAGAGGCTATTATAGGTGCTGCGTCACCTTATTATTGGGCCAGGCCCATGTAATTTCGAAATACTTGAGTATAGGCTGTTTTTAGAGTCCGTATGTGTGGGGAAACAAGAGATAGGGTTGGTTTCGGACCCCTCCTTCAAGGGCCACGAAATCCCCTCCTCTTCCTCCATATATACAACCCTTAGGGCACTGTTTAGACTTTGGGTTTTGTTTAGATTAAAAGTTCGCCATAGCTGCAACTTCGCGTACTTCGTTTGTGTTCAACGACCAGACCAAGACGTCACAGAACCCCACCTTGATCAATAAAGCTTTCATCTTATATTCGCAATATCCAGATTGCAAATCTTAGTTTCTTGCTTGTTCTTCGTTTGCTTGCAGGAGATAGACCCTCGTGGTCAGGTTGATTGTGCTCCGGCGTGGTCAATAACCTCTCGGAGTTGGTTTAGCGATTGCTAAGGCGCGACGTCCTCGCACGTTCGTAGTCGGATCGTCAAAGTCTACTCCACCAAAAACGATAGCTATCATCTCATCGAAAGATCGGGACACCCTCGCCTCTATCAGATTGAGTCGTGACTTAGCTTTTTGACATGTAGTGCAACGAGCAACAAAACGCTCAACATCCCGTCTCATCTTTGGCCAAAAGAAATGTGTAGCAAGTATATCCTCCGTCTTCTTCACGCCAAAGTGTCCCATTAATCCTCCTCCATGCGCTTCCTGCAACAACAAAAGACGAACAGAGCTAGCTGGAATGCATAGCTTGTTAGCACGAAACACAAATCCATCGTTAACGACGAACTTGTTCCATGTTCTCCCTTCTTTACAATTCTGCAATACATCTTTAAATTCAGCATCATGCACATATTGATCTTTGATGGTCTCCAAACCAAATATTTTAAAGTCAAGTTGTGAAAGCATAGTATAACGACGAGACAATGCATCAGCAATAACATTTTCTTTACCCTTCTTGTGTTTAATGACATAAGGGAAAGTCTCAATAAATTCAACCCATTTAGCATGTCTACGGTTCAGTTTTGCTTGACTTTTAATGTGTTTCAAAGATTCATGATCAGAATGTATAACAAATTCTTTGGGCCATAAATAATGTTGCCATGTTTCTAAGGTCCGAACAAGAGCATATAATTCTTTATCATAAGTAGAATAGTTCAGACTAGGCCCACTCAATTTTTCAGAAAAGTATGCAACAGGTTTGCCATCTTGTAATAAAACACCTCCTAATCCAATTCCACTAGCATCACATTCAAGCTCAAAAGTCTTATTAAAATCAGGAAGTTGGAGTAAAGGAGCATGTGTCAACTTATCTTTCAATACCGTGAAGGCTTCTTCCTGTGAGGTGCCCCAAACAAAAGGCACATCCTTCTTTGTAAGCTCATTGAGAGGTGCAGCAATGGTGCTGAAATCTCTCACAAAACGCCTATAGAAGCCAGCGAGTCCAAGAAAACTCCTCACTTGAGTGACCGTTTTGGGCTGTGGCCAACTCTCAATAGCTTCAATCTTGGCTTTATCAACTTCAATTCCCTGTGGAGTAACAACATAGCCAAGAAAAGATACTCGGTCGGTGCAAAAGGTGCACTTCCCAAGGTTACCAAACAAACCTGCATCACGTAAAGCAATAAAAACAGCACGTAAATGTTCCAAATGTTCCTCCAAAGATCTGCTATAAATCAGTATATCATCAAAATAGACTACCACAAATCGTCCAATGAAAGCACGTAAAACTTCGTTCATTAATCTCATGAAAGTACTAGGTGCATTAGTTAACCCAAAAGGCATGACTAACCACTCATATAATCCAAACTTTGTTTTAAATGCTGTTTTCCATTCATCCCCCAATTTCATACGAATTTGATGGTATCCACTACGCAAATCAACTTTGTAGAATATTGTAGAGCCACTCAATTCATCAAGCATATCATCTAGTCTAGGAATAGGATGACGATAACGAATAGTAATATTATTAATGCCTCTACAATCAACACACATACGCGATGTACCATCCTTTTTCGGCACTAGAATAATAGGAACAGCACAAGGACTAAGGGATTCGCGTATATAACCTTTGTCGAGCAACTCCTGTACTTGACGCATAATCTCCTTCGTCTCCTCTGGATTGGTACGGTATGGCGCACGGTTTGGCAACGAAGCACCGGGAATTAAGTCAATCTGATGCTCAATCCCGCGAATAGGTGGTAATCCCGGTGGCACGTCTTGTGGAAAGACGTCAGCGAACTCCTGCAAAATGTTAGTGACCGCAGGAGGCAAAGAGGAAGGCACGTCCTCGAATGAAAATAACGCCTCTTTGGACACAAAAGCATAGCAAACAGAATTGCTGAAATCTAGATCATCAATATCAGATTTGGTGGCAAGTAAGCATGCACTTTTCAATTTAATTTCAGAAGCAACACTAGATGGTTTATTATTAGGCTTCATTTGTTGCTCAAATTCTTTTGCCACAATCTGATTTTCACTCTTATTTTTCTCCTGTTTTGCTTTACTAGCTCTATTAATATCATCTTTCAAAAAAGAATCAGGAGTCATAGGAAGCAAAGTAATATGTTTATCCTTATGAACAAGAGTATACTGATTGTTTCTACCATGGTGTAAAGAATTTTTATCAAATTGCCATGGTCTACCAAGTAATAATGAACATGCTTGCATGGGTACCACATCACAATCAACATAATCAGCATATGTAGAGATACTAAAATGCACACGAACAGTACGTGTTACCTTAACCTTGCCGCTGTTGTTGAACCATTGGATATAGTAAGGATGTGGATGTGGTCTTGTGGTGAGAGATAGCTTCTCCACCATCTCCATGCTAGCCAAGTTGTTGCAGCTCCCTCCATCTATGATGACGCGAACAGAACGTTCCTTCACAACTCCCTTTGTATGGAACAAATTATGCCTCTGATTTTGCTCAGCTTGTGTGACCTGCACACTCAAAACACGTTGAGCAACTAAACATTCATACCTGTCAGCGTCTTCAGGAGCCATGTATTGCGTCTCATGATCAGAATCATCTCCACCGTGTTCTTCACTTGTAATAAGAGCCAAAGTCTCCTCATCATAATCACTAGCGGACTCATACCCACCATCCTCAGTAGCAATCATAACACGCGGAGATTGGCATTCTCTCGCATAATGACCTCTTCCCTTACAACGACGACAAATAATATCATGTGTGTGCCCTGTTGATGACATAGATGAAGAAGAGCTCTGGGCAGGCCCAGAAGGTGTACTCTTGGCAGATGGTGGTGGTGGTGCCTGTTTTCTTGTATCTCGATTGGAATTGGCGGCTGAAGTCAGTGGTGCCGCAGTAGGATGTGTGGGAGTAGAGGAGGCACGCGGTGTCCATGATGAAGATCGACCTGCAGAAAAATTAGTTCGCGCCAATGCCTGTCGATCCTGCACTTCACGTTCAGCTTTACAAGCAAGATGGAATAAACGAGTGATATTATTATACTCCTTATACTCTAGAATGGTCTGAATCTCTCTATTTAATCCACCCATGAAACGTGCAAGCATAGCTTCATTCTCCTCAACAATACCACATCTAATCATGCCAGTTTGTAATTCCTGAAAATATTCTTCTACATAATTTTTTCCTTGTCTTAAGCGCTGCAATTTTTGAAGTAATTCACGTTGATAATATGGTGGAACCCAACGAGTACGCATAGCAGTTTTCAAAGCAGCCCACGTAGCTGGAATAGGATATAATCTACAATGTTCAGACCACCATACACATGCAAAACTAGTGAAAGCACAAACAGCAGCAGCAACACGTCGTTCCTCGGGATATTGTAAACATGTAAAACGTTGTTCAGTTTCTAACTCCCAAGTAAGATATATATCAGGAACATATCTACCCTCGAATGGTGGAATATTCAATTTTAATTTAGGAAGATGGTCATGATCTCGTACCTGAAGTGGTGGTGCAGACCTACCATTGCGATTATTTGCATGTGGACGACCTGGTGCTGGTGGTTGCACGTAGTTATGATTTTGATCAACCTCATCCTCATAATCGCCCGCGTAATCATCCTCCTCCTCGGCACTAGCAGCAGCAGGAGCAGAAGCCAAAGAAGCATCAACAGTAGGTACAGCAGCACCAGAAGTTTGGCCATCCTCAAGAGGAACACGCTTCGCTCGTCCGAACTGATTTGGAAGGGGGCGTTGTTGTTGTCGTTGCAGAGGTGCGACAGGTGCAGCCGGTGGTGGTTGGGGAAGACGCGTGAGCAATTCATTAAACTTGTTATCCAGCTTTGTCTCGAACGACTTCTCCATGCCATCTATCTTCTCCATGGCCTCTTCAAATCTGTTTAGCACATCTCCCACCTGGCCACTCATCATTTGCTGAAATTTATCATGCAACTCCTTGTTCGTCATGTTCTCCCAGTCAATCTCGTCGGCTTGTGATCCTGCCATGATTAGCAGCAATAGAAACACACAAGAATATGATCCTACAGACTACTAGAAAGTGGTGGTGGTGTGGTGTGGTGTCACAAATCCGTCAAGCAAATCTCAAATTCTTACCAGTTCTTACCCAGCAGCAGGTGGTGATCGGCAACCTTTGTAGTCAAAACTCTCAGAGCTTGGACAGAGCGATTGCCAGGTGGTGTCAAACGCACGATGTAGATGTATGTGGAGCTGGGAAGGCTTATGATATGGTAGCAAAAAGGGTCAGCAATAATCAATTCAGAGATGCAATGTTGAATAAACTCTCAACGACGGTACTGTGCTGGTCCTAGGCTAGACCGTGCTAGAGACGCGAGCCTAGAACACTAACAAAAATCACGGCGCTGCACGTAAACAAGGGAGGAGCACACTCTGAATTTTTTTTTCTTTTTTTTTTTGCACTTTTTTTTCACCACCACCACCATCTGCCAAGAGTACACCTTCTGGGCCTGCCCAGAGCTCTTCTTCATCTATGGCATCAACAGGGCACACAATTTGTCGTCGTTGTAAGGGAAGAGGTCATTATGCGAGAGAATGCCAATCTCCGCGTGTTATGATTGCTACTGAGGATGGTGGGTATGAGTCCGCTAGTGATTATGATGAGGAGACTTTGGCTCTTATTACAAGTGAAGAACACGGTGGAGATGATTCTGATCATGAGACGCAATACATGGCTCCTGAAGACGCTGACAGGTATGAATGTTTAGTTGCTCAACGTGTTTTGAGTGTGCAGGTCACACAAGCTGAGCAAAATCAGAGGCATAATTTGTTCCATACAAAGGGAGTTGTGAAGGAACGTTCTGTTCGCGTCATCATAGATGGAGGGAGCTGCAACAACTTGGCTAGCATGGAGATGGTGGATAAGCTATCTCTCACCACAAGACCACATCCACATCCTTACTATATCCAATGGTTCAACAACAGCGGCAAGGTTAAGGTAACACGTACTGTTCGTGTGCATTTTAGTATCTCTACATATGCTGATTATGTTGATTGTGATGTGGTACCCATGCAAGCATGTTCATTATTACTTGGTAGACCATGGCAATTTGATAAAAATTCTGTACACCATGGTAGAAACAATCAGTATACTCTTGTTCATAAGGATAAACATATTACTTTGCTTCCTATGACTCCTGATTCTATTTTGAAAGATGATATTAATAGAGCTAGTAAAGCAAAGCAGGAGAAAAATAAGAGTGAAAATCAGATTGTGGCAAAAGAATTTGAGCAACAAATGAAGCCTAATAATAAACCATCTAGTGTTGCTTCTGAAATTAAATTTAAAAGTGCATGCTTACTTGCCACCAAATCTGATATTGATGAGCTAGATTTCAGCAATTCTGTTTGCTATGCTTTTGTGTGCAAAGAGGTGTTATTTTCATTCGAGGACGTGCCTTCCTCTTTGCCTCCTGCGGTCACTAACATTTTGCAGGAGTTCGCTGACGTCTTTCCACAAGATGTGCCACCGGGATTACCACCTATTCGCGGGATTGAGCATCAGATTGACTTAATTCCCGGTGCTTCGTTGCCAAACCGTGCGCCATACCGTACCAATCCAGAGGAGACAAAGGAGATTATGCGTCAAGTACAGGAGCTGCTCGACAAAGGTTATATACGCGAATCTCTTAGTCCTTGTGCTGTTCCTATTATACTAGTGCCAAAAAAGGATGGTACGTCGCGTATGTGTGTTGATTGTAGAGGCATTAATAATATTACTATTCGTTATCGTCATCCTATTCCTAGGCTAGATGATATGCTTGATGAATTGAGTGGCTCTACAATATTCTCCAAAGTTGATTTGCGTAGTGGATACCATCAAATTCGTATGAAATTGGGAGATGAATGGAAAACAGCATTTAAAACTAAGTTCGGTTTTTATGAGTGGTTAGTCATGCCTTTTGGGTTAACTAATGCACCTAGTACTTTCATGAGATTAATGAACGAAGTTTTACGTGCTTTCATTGGACGATTTGTGGTAGTTTACTTTGATGATATATTGATTTATAGCAGATCTTTGGAGGAACATTTGGAACATTTACGTGTTGTTTTTATTGCTCTACGTGATGCACGTTTGTTTGGTAACCTTGGGAAGTGCACCTTTTGCACCGACCGAGTATCTTTTCTTGGCTATGTTGTTACTCCACAGGGAATTGAAGTTGATAAAGCCAAGATTGAAGCTATTGAGAGTTGGCCGCAGCCCAAAACGGTCACACAAGTGAGGAGTTTCCTTGGCCTCGCTGGTTTCTATAGGCGTTTTGTGAGAGATTTCAGTACCATTGCTGCACCTCTCAACGAGCTTACAAAGAAGGATGTGCCTTTTGTTTGGGGTACCGCACAGGAAGAAGCCTTCACGATGTTGAAAGATAAGTTAACACATGCTCCTTTACTCCAACTTCCTGATTTTAATAAGACTTTTGAGCTTGAATGTGATGCTAGTGGAATTGGATTAGGAGGTGTGTTATTACAAGATGGCAAACCTGTTGCATACTTTTCTGAAAAATTGAGTGGGCCTAGTCTGAATTACTCTACTTATGATAAGGAATTATATGCTCTTGTTCGGACTTTGGAAACATGGCAACATTATTTATGGCCCAAAGAATTTGTTATTCATTCTGATCATGAATCTTTGAAACATATTAAAAGTCAAGCCAAACTGAACCGTAGACATGCTAAATGGGTTGAATTCATTGAGACTTTCCCTTATGTCATTAAACACAAGAAGGGTACAGAAAATGTTATTGCTGATGCTTTGTCTCATCGTTATACTATGCTTTCACAACTTGACTTTAAAATATTTGGTTTGGAGACCATCAAAGATCAATATGTGCATGATGCTGAATTTAAAGAAGTATTGCAGAATTGTAAAGAAGGGAGAACATGGAACAAGTTCGTCGTTAACGATGGATTTGTTTTTTGTGCTAACAAGCTATGCATTCCAGCTAGCTCTGTTCTTCTTTTGTTGTTGCAGGAGGCGCATGGAGGAGGATTAATGGGACACTTTGGCGTAAAGAAGACGGAGGATGTACTTGCTACACATTTCTTTTGGCCAAAGATGAGACGGGATGTTGAGCGCTTTGTTGCTCGCTGCACTACATGTCAAAAAGCTAAGTCACGACTCAATCCTCATGGTTTATATATGCCTTTGCCTGTACCTAGTGTTCCATGGGAGGATATATCTATGGACTTTGTTTTAGGTTTACCTCGAACAAAGAAGGGGAGTGATAGCATATTTGTTGTCGTGGATAGGTTCTCAAAAATGGCACACTTTATACCATGTCATAAAAGCGATGATGCTGTTAATGTTGCTGATTTGTTCTTTCGTGAAATTATACGCTTGCATGGTGTGCCAAATACTATTGTTTCAGATCGTGATACTAAATTTCTTAGCCACTTTTGGAGATGTTTATGGGCTAAGTTGGGGACTAAACTGCTTTTTAGTACTACATGTCACCCCCAAACTGATGGACAAACTGAAGTAGTCAATAGAACATTGTCTACTATGCTTAGGGCTGTTTTGAAGAATAACAAGAAAATGTGGGAAGAATGCTTGCCTCATATTGAATTTGCTTATAATCGTTCATTGCATTCTACTACTAAGATGTGTCCTTTTTAAATTGTGTATGGTTTCCTTCCTCGTGCACCAATTGATTTGTTGCCTCTTCCATCTTCGGAGAAGGTTAATTTTGATGCTAAACAACGTGCTGAATTGATCTTAAAAATGCATGAGTTAACTAAGGAGAACATTGAGCGTATGAATGCTAAATATAAACTTGCTGGAGATAAGGGTAGAAAACATGTTGTGTTTGCACCTGGAGATCTTGTTTGGTTACATTTGCGTAAGGATAGATTTCCTGATTTGCGCAAATCAAAGCTAATGCCACGTGCTGATGGTCCTTTTAAGGTGTTAGAGAAAATAAATGATAATGCATATAAACTTGAGCTGCCTGCAGATTTTGGGGTTTGTCCCACTTTTAACATTGCAGATCTGAAGCCTTATTTGGGTGAGGAAGATGAGCTTCCGTCGAGGACGACTTTATTTCAAGAAGGGGAGGATGATGAGGACATCAATACCATTGTTACACCCACAGCCCCTGCTTCTATACATACTGGACCAATTACTAGAGCTCGCGCACGTCAATTAAAATATCAGGTACTTTCGTTTCTTGGTAATGATTCTAAAGTTCATGAGAATATGTTGCTGCCTAAATTGGATACATTTGTTTTGCTTACAAATGAAGGGCCTAGCTTGGACAAGAAAGAGGAACCTTGGAGCAAGTTCAAGCATGGAGATGATGGCATGCACAAGGGGAACAAGAACGGAGTTACAAGTGATGATTTCAGGACTTTGAAGCCACCATAATGAGTGCAGGAAGCCTTGGACGAAATATACAAGATGCCACTTCATAAATTTCGTCCAGAGGCTATTATAGGTGTTGCGCCGCCTTATTATTGGCCAGGCCCATGTAATTTCGAAACACTTGAGTATAGGCTGTTTTTAGAGTCCGTATGTGTGGGGAAACAAGAGATAGGGTTGGTTTCGGACCCCTCCTTCAAGGGCCACGAAATCCCCTCCTCTTCCTCCATATATACAGCCCTTAGGGCACCGTTTAGACTTTGGGTTTTGTTTAGATTAAAAGTTCGCCATAGCTGCAACTTCGCGTACTTCGTTTGTGTTCAACGACCAGACCAAGACGTCACAGAACCCCTCCTTGATCAGTAAAGCTTTCATCTTATATTCGCGATATCTAGATTGCAAATCTTAGTTTCTTGCTTGTTCTTTGTTTGCTTGCAGGAGATAGACCCTCGTGGTCAGGTTGACTGTGCTCCGGCGTGGTCAATAACCTCTCGGAGTTGGTTTAGCGATTGCTAAGGCGCGACGTCCTCGCACGTTCGTAGTCGGATCGTCAAAGTCTACTCCACCAAAAACGATATCTATCATCTCATCGAAAGATTGGGACACCCTCGCCTCTATCAAGTGGTATCAGATTTTCAGGTTGCTCGGTGAGATTTTACAGTTTTTCGTAGTTTAGATCGAGTCTGTTCTTCATACCTACAGTCCACGAAAAAGCCAAAAAAAAAATTAGGGTTAGTTCATCATATCCGAACCAATCTGAGCCTTTGCAAAATCTTTTTAGGGTTTTTGCTTTGTTGAATTTGCGGTTGCATCGTCGTGTCTAGTTGCTGGTCTTAGCGTCTAGTCCTTTAGAGTTTCGAGTTCTAGTCATAAGTTGTCACGCCGCCGCCGCACCATCATCATCGCCCCTGCCATCTACCACCACCGTTTATCCGCCACCACTCTGAATCCATATACCATCACCGATCTCTATCCATATACCTCCACCGATCCGTATCCATATACCACCACCGATCCGTATCCATATACCACCACCGCTGCCATATATCCACCACCATATATCCACCACCAATCCGAGTTCTTTTCATATTAGGTTTGTTTT
>JAAAXO010000166.1:0-29886 GCA_011799875.1 Thinopyrum elongatum | reverse complement strand
GAGTAAGTGATGGTCCTAGGCTAGGACTCGTACTAGAGACGCGAGCCTAGCTAGATATAGATAGAACACTCAGCCAAAATCACGGAGCGGCACATAAAAAGGGAAGAGACACACTCTAATTTTTTTTTTTGCATTTTTGCGCTCTTTTTTTTTTTGCGCTCCTTTTTTTTTTTGCAAAAAATCACTATAATGGCGAGTGTCTCAAAACTCTTCCCAAGTCAAACTATCAGGATTGGCACGAAATTTTTTTTTTGACAATTTTTTTTTCGGAAATCAGGGCAGCGACGACGAAAAAGTGCGACAAAAAATCACTATGATGGCGAGTGTCTCCAAATGCTCCCTGGGACCTAAAAATAGGATAGGGAAAAAATATTTTTGGCTGCCAAAATTTTGGCCTAAAAACTGCCCGGGGGTCTCCAGACTCTTTTTTTTTTCGAAACCTACTCAGGCAAGGAAACACGAATCGGAAAATAGATGGGTCTCAAAAACAAACCTAATATGAAAAGAACTCGGATTGGTGGTGGATATATGGTGGTGGTATATGGCAGCGGTGGTGGTATATGGCAGCGGTGGTGGTATATGGTGCGGCGGCGGCGTGACAAACTGTGACAGAACTCGAAACTAGATTTTTTTTTCCGAAATCTACTCAGGCAAGGAAACACGAATCGGAAACTAGATGGATCTCGAAAACAAACCTAATATGAAAAGAACTCGGATTGGTGGTGGATATATGGTGGTGGATATATGGCAGCGGTGGTGGTATATGGATACGGATCGGTGGTGGTATATGGATACGGATCGGTGGAGGTATATGGATAGAGATCGGTGATGGTATATGGATTCAGAGTGGTGGCGGATAAACGGTGGTGGTAGATGGCAGGGGCGATGATGATGGTGCGGCGGCGGCGTGACAACTTATGACTAGAACTCGAAACTCTAAAGGACTAGACGCTAAGACCAGCAACTAGACACGACGATGCAACCGCAAATTCAACAAAGCAAAAACCCTAAAAAGATTTTGCAAAGGCTCAGATTGGTTCGGATATGATGAACTAACCCTAATTTTTTTTTTGGCTTTTTCGTGGACTGTAGGTATGAAGAACAGACTCGATCTAAACTACGAAAAACTGTAAAATCTCACCGAGCAACCTGAAAATCTGATACCACTTGATAGAGGCGAGGGTGTCCCAATCTTTCGATGAGATGATAGATATCGTTTTTGGTGGAGTAGACTTTGACGATCCGACTACGAACGTGCGAGGACGTCGCGCCTTAGCAATCGCTAAACCAACTCCGAGAGGTTATTGACCACGCCGGAGCACAGTCAACCTGACCACGAGGGTCTATCTCCTGCAAGCAAACAAAGAACAAGCAAGAAACTAAGATTTGCAATCTAGATATCGCGAATATAAGATGAAAGCTTTACTGATCAAGGAGGGGTTCTGTGACGTCTTGGTCTGGTCGTTGAACACAAACGAAGTACGCGAAGTTGCAGCTATGGCGAACTTTTAATCTAAACAAAACCCAAAGTCTAAACGGTGCCCTAAGGGCTGTATATATGGAGGAAGAGGAGGGGATTTCGTGGCCCTTGAAGGAGGGGTCCGAAACCAACCCTATCTCTTGTTTCCCCACACATACGGACTCTAAAAACAGCCTATACTCAAGTGTTTCGAAATTACATGGGCCTGGCCAATAATAAGGCGGCGCAACACCTATAATAGCCTCTGGACGAAATTTATGAAGTGGCATCTTGTATATTTCGTCCAAGGCTTCCTGCACTCATTATGGTGGCTTCAAAGTCCTGAAATCATCACTTGTAACTCCGTTCTTGTTCCCCTTGCGCATGCCATCATCTCCATGCCTGAACTTGCTCCAAGGTTCCTCTTTCTTGTCCAAGCTAGGCCCTTCATTTGTAAGCAAAACAAATGTATCCAATTTAGGCAGCATCATATTCTCATGAACATTAGAATCATTACCAAGAAACGAAAGTACCTGATAATTTAATTGGCGTGTGCGAGCTCTAGTAATTGGTCCAGTATGTATAGCAGCAGGGGCTGTGGGTGTAACAATGGTATTGATGTCCTCATCATACCCACCATCCTCAGTAGCAATCATAACACGCGGAGATTGGCATTCTCTCGCATAGTGAACTCTTCCCTTACAACGACGACAAATAATATCATGTGTGTGCCCTGTTGATGTGATGAGGACATCAATACCATTGTTACACCCACAGCCCCTGCTTCTATACATACTGGACCAATTACTAGAGCTCGCGCACGCCAATTAAAATATCAGGTACTTTCGTTTCTTGGTAATGATTCTAAAGTTCATGAGAATATGATGCTGCCTAAATTGGATACATTTGTTTTGCTTACAAATGAAGGGCCTAGCTTGGACAAGAAAGAGGAACCTTGGAGCAAGTTCAAGCATGGAGATGATGGCATGCACAAGGGGAACAAGAACGGAGTTACAAGTGATGATTTCAGGACTTTGAAGCCACCATAATGAGTGCAGGAAGCCTTGGACGAAATATACAAGATGTCACTTCATAAATTTCGTCCAGAGGCTATTATGGGTGCTGCGTCACCTTATTATTGGGCCAGGCCCATGTAATTTCGAAATACTTGAGTATAGGCTGTTTTTAGAGTCCGTATGTGTGGGGAAACAAGAGATAGGGTTGGTTTCGAACCCCTCCTTCAAGGGCCACGAAATCCCCTCCTCTTCCTCCATATATACAGCCCTTAGGGCACCGTTTAGACTTTGGGTTTTGTTTAGATTAAAAGTTCGCCATAGCTGCAACTTCGCGTACTTCATTTGTGTTCAACGACCAGACCAAGACGTCACAGAACCCCACCTTGATCAATAAAGCTTTCATCTTATATTCGCAATATCCAGATTGCAAATCTTAGTTTCTTGCTTGTTCTTCGTTTGCTTGCAGGAGATAGACCCTCGTGGTCAGGTTGATTGTGCTCCGGCGTGGTCAATAACCTCTCGGAGTTGGTTTAGCGATTGCTAAGGCGCGACGTCCTCGCACGTTCGTAGTCGGATCGTCAAAGTCTACTCCACCAAAAACGATAGCTATCATCTCATCGAAAGATCGGGACACCCTCGCCTCTATCAAACAAGTTCGTCATTAACGATGGATTTGTGTTTCGTGCTAACAAGCTATGCATTCCAGCTAGCTCTGTTCGTCTTTTGTTGTTGCAGGAGGCGCATGGAGGAGGATTAATGGGACACTTTGGCGTGAAGAAGACGGAGGATATACTTGCTACACATTTCTGTTGGCCAAAGATGAGACGGGATGTTGAGCGTTTTGTTGCTCGCTGCACTACATGTCAAAAAGCTAAGTCACGACTCAATCCTCATGGTTTATATATGCCTTTGCCTGTACCTAGTGTTCCTTGGCAGGATATATCTATGGACTTTGTTTTAGGTTTACCTCGAACAAAAAAGGGGAGGGATAGCATATTTGTTGTCGTGGATAGGTTCTCGAAAATGGCACACTTTATACCATGTCATAAAAGCGATGATGCTGTTAATGTTGCTGATTTGTTCTTTCGTGAAATTATACGCTTGCATGGTGTGCCAAATACTATTGTTTCAGATCGTGATACTAAATTTCTTAGCCACTTTTGGAGATGTTTATGGGCTAAGTTGGGGACTAAACTGCTTTTTAGTACTACATGTCACCCCCAAACTGATGGACAAACTGAAGTAGTCAATAGAACATTGTCTACTATGCTTAGGGCTGTTTTGAAGAATAACAAGAAAATGTGGGAAGAATGCTTGCCTCATATTGAATTTGCTTATAATCGTTCATTGCATTCTATTACTAAGATGTGTCCTTTTGAAATTGTGTATGGTTTCCTTCCTCGTGCACCAATTGATTTGTTGCCTCTTCCATCTTCGGAGAAGGTTAATTTTGATGCTAAACAACGTGCTGAATTGATCTTAAAAATGCATGAGTTAACTAAGGAGAACATTGAGCGTATGAATGCTAAATATAAACTTGCTGGAGATAAGGGTAGAAAACATGTTGTGTTTGCACCTGGAGATCTTGTTTGGTTACATTTGCGTAAGGATAGATTTCCTGATTTGCGCAAATCAAAGCTAATGCCACGTGCTGATGGTCCTTTTAAGGTGTTAGAGAAAATAAATGATAATGCATATAAACTTGAGCTGCCTGCAGATTTTGGGGTTAGTCCCACTTTTAACATTGCAGATCTGAAGCCTTATTTGGGAGAGGAAGATGAGCTTCCATCGAGGACGACTTCATTTCAAGAAGGGAAGGATGATGAGGACATCAATACCATTGTTACACCCACAGCCCCTGCTTCTATACATACTGGACCAATTACTAGAGCTCGCGCACGCCAATTAAAATATCAGGTACTTTCGTTTCTTGGTAATGATTCTAAAGTTCATGAGAATATGATGCTGCCTAAATTGGATACATTTGTTTTGCTTACAAATGAAGGGCCTAGCTTGGACAAGAAAGAGGAACCTTGGAGCAAGTTCAAGCATGGAGATGATGGCATGCACAAGGGGAACAAGAACGGAGTTACAAGTGATGATTTCAGGACTTTGAAGCCACCATAATGAGTGCAGGAAGCCTTGGACGAAATATACAAGATGTCACTTCATAAATTTCGTCCAGAGGCTATTATAGGTGCTGCGTCACCTTATTATTGGGCCAGGCCCATGTAGTTTCGAAATACTTGAGTATAGGCTGTTTTTAGAGTCTGTATGTGTGGGGAAACAAGAGATAGGGTTGGTTTTGGACCCCTCCTTCAAGGGCCACGAAATCCCCTCCTCTTCCTCCATATATACAGCCCTTAGGGCACCGTTTAGACTTTGGGTTTTGTTTAGATTAAAAGTTCGCCATAGCTGCAACTTCGCGTACTTCGTTTGTGTTCAACGACCAGACCAAGACGTCACAGAACCCCACCTTGATCAATAAAGCTTTCATCTTATATTCGCAATATCCAGATTGCAAATCTTAGTTTCTTGCTTGTTCTTCGTTTGCTTGTAGGAGATAGACCCTCGTGGTCAGGTTGATTGTGCTCCGGCGTGGTCAATAACCTCTCGGAGTTGGTTTAGCGATTGCTAAGGCGCGACGTCCTCGCACGTTCGTAGTCGGATCGTCAAAGTCTACTCCACCAAAAACGATAGCTATCATCTCATCGAAAGATCGGGACACCCTCGCCTCTATCATGATGATGAGGACATCAATACCATTGTTACACCCACAGCCCCTGCTGCTATACATACTGGACCAATTACTAGAGCTCGCGCACGCCAATTAAATTATCAGGTACTTTCGTTTCTTGGTAATGATTCTAATGTTCATGAGAATATGATGCTGCCTAAATTGGATACATTTGTTTTGCTTACAAATGAAGGGCCTAGCTTGGACAAGAAAGATGAACCTTGGAGCAAGTTCAAGCATGGAGATGATGGCATGCGCAAGGGGAACAAGAACGGAGTTACAAGTGATGATTTCAGGACTTTGAAGCCACCATAAGGAGTGCAGGAAGCCTTGGACGAAATATACAAGATGCCACTTCATAAATTTCGTCCAGAGGCTATTATAGGTGCTGCGTCACCTTATTATTGGGCCAGGCCCATGTAATTTCGAAATACTTGAGTATAGGCTATTTTTAGAGTCCGTATGTGTGGGGAAACAAGAGATAGGGTTGGTTTCGGACCCCTCCTTCAAGGGGCACGAAATTCCCCCCTTTTCCTCCATATATACAGCCCTTAGGGCACCGTTTAGACTTTGGGTTTTATTTAGATTAAAAGTTCGCCATAGTTGCAACTTCGCGTACTTCGTTTGTGTTCAACAACCAGACCAAGACGTCACAGAACCCCACCTCGATCAATAAAGCTTTCATCTTATATTCGCAATATCCAGATTGCAAATCTTAGTTTCTTGCTTGTTCTTCGTTTGCTTGCAGGAGATAGACCCTCGGGGTCAGGTTGATTGTGCTCCGGCGTGGTCAATAACCTCTCGGAGTTGGTTTAGCAATTGCTAAGGCGCGACGTCCTCGCACGTTCGTAGTCGGATCGTCAAAGTCTACTCCACCAAAAACGATAGATATCATCTCATCGAAAGATCGGGACACCCTCGCCTCTATCAAGTGGTATCAGATTCCCAGGTTGCTCGGTGAGATTTACAGTTTTTCGTAGTTTAGATCGAGTCTGTTCTTCATACCTACAGTCCAGGAAAAAGCCAAAAAAAAAATGTAGGGTTAGTTCATCATATCCGAACCAATCTGAGCCTTTGCATAATCATTTTAGGGTTTTTGCTTTGTTGAATTTGCGGTTGCATCGTCGTGTCAACTTGCTGGTCTTAGCGTCTAGTTCTTTAGAGTTTCGAGTTCTGTTCACAAGTTGTCACGCCGCCGCCGCACCATCATCATCGCCCCTACCATATACCACCACCGATCCGAGTCCAGATACCACCACCGATCCGAGTCCATATACCACCACCAATCCGAGCCCACATATACTACCGTCATATACCATCACCAGTCCGAGTTCCACCATATTCATCTCTGCCACCAGTCCTAGTCCGAGTCCAGTATTTATTCCTTTATTTTAGAGTTCCAGATCACGCGATACTACGAGTCGTGAACAAGTCGGATTCCCCAATTTTCGTGCTACCCGCAGAAGAAAAATAGTTCCAGTTTTAAAAAAAAAAATTTGTGGCGGAGCAAAAAAAAAATTTCTGGCTAGGAGCAGCACCAATAATAAGGTGACGCAGCACCTATAATAGCCTCTGGACGAAATTTATGAAGTGGCATCTTGTATATTTCGTCCAAGGCTTCCTGCACTCATTATGGTGGCTTCAAAGTCCTGAAATCATCACTTGTAACTCCGTTCTTGTTCCCCTTGCGCATGCCATCATCTCCATGCTTGAACTTGCTCCAAGGTTCCTCTTTCTTGTCCAAGCTAGGCCCTTCATTTGTAAGCAAAACAAATGTATCCAATTTAGGCAGCATCATATTCTCATGAACATTAGAATCATTACCAAGAAACGAAAGTACCTGATAATTTAATTGGCGTGCGCGAGCTCTAGTAATTGGTCCAGTATGTATAGCAGCAGGGGCTGTGGGTGTAACAATGGTATTGATGTCCTCATCATCCTCCCCTTCTTGAAATGAAGTCGTCCTCGACGGAAGCTCATCTTCCTCACCCAAATAAGGCTTCAAATCTGCAATGTTAAAAGTGGGACTAACCCTAAAATCTGCAGGCAGCTCAAGTTTATATGCGTTATCATTTATTTTCTCTAACACCTTAAAAGGACCATCAGCACGTGGCATTAGCTTTGATTTGCGTAAATCAGGAAATCTATCCTTACGCAAATGTAACCAAACAAGATCTCCAGGTGCAAACACAACATGTTTTCTACCCTTATCTCCAGCAAGTTTATATTTAGCATTCATACGCTCAATGTTCTCCTTAGTTAACTCATGCATTTTTAAGATCAATTCAGCACGTTGTTTAGCATCAAAATTAACCTTCTCCGAAGATGGAAGAGGCAACAAATCAATTGGTGCACGAGGAAGGAAACCATACACAATTTCAAAAGGACACATCTTAGTAATAGAATGCAATGAACGATTATAAGCAAATTCAATATGAGGCAAGCATTCTTCCCACATTTTCTTGTTATTCTTCAAAACAGCCCTAAGCATAGTAGACAATGTTCTATTGACTACTTCAGTTTGTCCATCAGTTTGGGGGTGACATGTAGTACTAAAAAGCAGTTTAGTCCCCAACTTAGCCCATAAACATCTCCAAAAGTGGCTAAGAAATTTAGTATCACGATCTGAAACAATAGTATTTGGCACACCATGCAAGCGTATAATTTCACGAAAGAACAAATCAGCAACATTAACAGCATCATCGCTTTTATGACATGGTATAAAGTGTGCCATTTTCGAGAACCTATCCACGACAACAAATATGCTATCCCTCCCCTTTTTTGTTCGAGGTAAACCTAAAACAAAGTCCATAGATATATCCTGCCAAGGAACACTAGGTACAGGCAAAGGCATATATAAACCATGAGGATTGAGTCGTGACTTAGCTTTTTGACATGTAGTGCAGCAAGCAACAAAACGCTCAACATCCCGTCTCATCTTTGGCCAAAAGAAATGTGTAGCAAGTATATCCTCCGTCTTCTTCACGCCAAAGTGTCCCATTAATCCTCCTCCATGCGCCTCCTGCAACAACAAAAGACGAACAGAGCTAGCTGGAATGCATAGCTTGTTAGCACGAAACACAAATCCATCGTTAACGACGAACTTGTTTGATAGAGGCGAGGGTGTCCCGATCTTTCGATGAGATGATAGCTATCGTTTTTGGTGGAGTAGACTTTGACGATCCGACTACGAACGTGCGAGGACGTCGCGCCTTAGCAATCGCTAAACCAACTCCGAGAGGTTATTGACCACGCCGGAGCACAATCAACCTGACCACGAGGGTCTATCTCCTGCAAGCAAACGAAGAACAAGCAAGAAACTAAGATTTGCAATCTGGATATTGCGAATATAAGATGAAAGCTTTATTGATAAAGGTGGGGTTCTGTGACGTCTTGGTCTGGTCGTTGAACACAAACGAAGTACGCGAAGTTGCAGCTATGGCGAACTTTTAATCTAAACAAAACCCAAAGTCTAAACGGTGCCCTAAGGGCTGTATATATGGAGGAAGAGGAGGGGATTTCGTGGCCCTTGAAGGAGGGGTCCGAAACCAACCCTATCTCTTGTTTCCCCACACATACGGACTCTAAAAACAGCCTATACTCAAGTATTTCGAAATTACATGGGCCTGGCCCAATAATACGGTGACGCAGCACCTATAATAGCCTCTGGACGAAATTTATGAAGTGACATCTTGTATATTTCGTCCAAGGCTTCCTGCACTCATTATGGTGGCTTCAAAGTCCTGAAATCATCACTTGTAACTCCGTTCTTGTTCCCCTTGTGCATGCCATCATCTCCATGCTTGAACTTGCTCCAAGGTTCCTCTTTCTTGTCCAAGCTAGGCCCTGATATTTTAATTGGCGTGCGCGAGCTCTAGTAATTGGTCCAGTATGTATAGAAGCAGGGGTTGTGGGTGTAACAATGGTATTGATGTCCTCATCATCCTCCCCTTCTTGAAATGAAGTCGTCCTCGACGGAAGCTCATCTTCCTCACCCAAATAAGGCTTCAGATCTGCAATGTTAAAAGTGGGACTAACCCCAAAATCTGCAGGCAGCTCAAGTTTATATGCATTATCATTTATTTTCTCTAACACCTTAAAAGGACCATCAGCACGTAGCATTAGCTTTGATTTGCGCAAATCAGGAAATCTATCCTTACGCAAATGTAACCAAACAAGATCTCCAGGTGCAAACACAACATGTTTTCTACCCTTATCTCCAGCAAGTTTATATTTAGCATTCATACGCTCAATGTTCTCCTTAGTTAACTCATGCATTTTTAAGATCAATTCAGCACGTTGTTTAGCATCAAAATTAACCTTCTCCGAAGATGGAAGAGGCAACAAATCAATTGGTGCACGAGGAAGGAAACCATACACAATTTCAAAAGGACACATCTTAGTAATAGAATGCAATGAACGATTATAAGCAAATTCAATATGAGGCAAGCATTCTTCCCACATTTTCTTGTTATTCTTCAAAACAGCCCTAAGCATAGTAGACAATGTTCTATTGACTACTTCAGTTTGTCCATCAGTTTGGGGGTGACATGTAGTACTAAAAAGCAGTTTAGTCCCCAACTTAGCCCATAAACATCTCCAAAAGTGGCTAAGAAATTTAGTATCACGATCTGAAACAATAGTATTTGGCACACCATGCAAGCGTATAATTTCACGAAAGAACAAATCAGCAACATTAACAGCATCATCGCTTTTATGACATGGTATAAAGTGTGCCATTTTCGAGAACCTATCCACGACAACAAATATGCTATCCCTCCCCTTCTTTGTTCGAGGTAAACCTAAAACAAAGTCCATAGATATATCCTCCCAAGGAACACTAGGTACAGGCAAAGGCATATATAAACCATGAGGATTGAGTCGTGACTTAGCTTTTTGACATGTAGTGCAGCGAGCAACAAAACGCTCAACATTAGATGGTTTATTATTAGGCTTCATTTGTTGCTCAAATTCTTTTGCCACAATCTGATTTTCACTCTTATTTTTCTCCTGTTTTGCTTTACTAGCTCTATTAATATCATCTTTCAAAATAGAATCAGGAGTCATAGGAAGCAAAGTAATATGTTTATCCTTATGAACAAGAGTATACTGATTGTTTCTACCATGGTGTACAGAATTTTTATCAAATTGCCATGGTCTACCAAGTAATAATGAACATGCTTGCATGGGTACCACATCACAATCAACATAATCAGCATATGTAGAGATACTAAAATGCACACGAACAGTACGTGTTACCTTAACCTTGCCGCTGTTGTTGAACCATTGGATATAGTAAGGATGTGGATGTGGTCTTGTGGTGAGAGATAGCTTCTCCACCATCTCCATGCTAGCCAAGTTGTTGCAGCTCCCTCCATCTATGATGACGCGAACAGAACGTTCCTTCACAACTCCCTTTGTATGGAACAAATTATGCCTCTGATTTTGCTCAGCTTGTGTGACCTGCACACTCAAAACACGTTGAGCAACTAAACATTCATACCTGTCAGCGTCTTCAGGAGCCATGTATTGCGTGTCATGATCAGAATCATCTCCACCGTGTTCTTCACTTGTAATAAGAGCAAAGTCTCCTCATCATAATCACTAGCGGACTCATACCCACCATCCTCAGTAGCAATCATAACACGCGGAGATTGGCATTCTCTCGCATAATGACCTCTTCCCTTACAACGACGACAAATAATATCATGTGTGTGCCCTGTTGATGCCATAGATGAAGAAGAGCTCTGGGCAGGCCCAGAAGGTGTACTCTTGGCAGATGGTGGTGGTGGTGCCTGTTTTCTTGTATCTCGGTTGGAATTGGCGGCTGAAGTCAGTGGTGCCGCAGTAGGACGTGTGGGAGTAGAGGAGGCACGCCGTGTCCATGATGAAGATCGACCTGCAGAAAAATTAGTTCGCGCCAATGCCTGTCGATCCTGCACTTCACGTTCAGCTTTACAAGCAAGATGGAATAAACGAGTGATATTATTATACTCCTTATACTCTAGAATGGTCTGAATCTCTCTATTTAATCCACCCATGAAACGTGCAAGCATAGCTTCATTCTCCTCAACAATACCACAGCTAATCATGCCAGTTTGTAATTCCTGATAATATTCTTCTACAGAATTTTTTCCTTGTCTTAAGCGCTGCAGTTTTTGAAGTAATTCACGTTGATAATATGGTGGAACCCAACGAGTACGCATAGCAGTTTTCAAAGCAGCCCACGTAGCTGGAATAAGATATAATCTACAATGTTCAGACCACCATACACATGCAAAACTAGTGAAAGCACAAACAGCAGCAGCAACACGTCGTTCCTCGGGATATTGTAAACATGTAAAACGTTGTTCAGTTTCTAACTCCCAAGTAAGATATATATCAGGAACATATCTACCCTCGAATGGTGGAATATTCAATTTTAATTTAGGAAGATGGTCATGATCTCGTACCTGAAGTGGTGGTGCAGGCCTACCATTGCGATTATTTGCATGTGGACGACCTGGTGCTGGTGGTTGCACGTAGTTATGATTTTGATCAACCTCATCCTCATAATCGCCCGCGTAATCATCCTCCTCCTCGGCACCAGCAGCAGCAGGAGCAGGAACCAAAGAAGCATCAAAAGTAGGTACAGCAGCACCAGAAGTTTGGCCATCCTCAAGAGGAACACGCTTCGCTCGTCCGAACTGATTTGGAAGGGGGCGTTGTTGTTGTCGTTGCAGAGGTGCGACAGGTGCAGCCGGTGGTGGTTGGGGAAGACGCGTGAGCAATTCATTAAACTTGTTATCCAGCTTTGTCTCGAACGACTTCTCCATGCCATCTATCTTCTCCATGGCCTCTTCAAATCTGTTTAGCACATCTCCCACCTGGCCACTCATCATTTGCTGAAATTTATCATGCAACTCCTTGTTCGTCATGTTCTCCCAGTCAATCTCGTCGGCGTGTGATCCTGCCATGGTTAGCAGCAATAGAAACACACAAGAATATGATCCTACAGACTACTAGAAAGTGGTGGTGGTGTGGTGTGGTGTCACAAATCCGTCAAGCAAATCTCAAATTCTTACCAGTTCTTACCCAGCAGCAGGTGGTGATCGGCAACCTTTGTAGTCAAAACTCTCAGAGCTTGGACAGAGCGATTGCCAGGTGGTGTCAAACGCACGATGTAGATGTATGTGGAGCTGGGAAGGCTTATGATATGGTAGCAAAAAGGGTCAGCAATAATCAATTCAGAGATGCAATGTTGAATAAACTCTCAACGACGGTACTGTGCTGGTCCTAGGCTAGACCGTGCTAGAGACGCGAGCCTAGAACACTAACAAAAATCACGGCGCTGCACGTAAACAAGGGAGGAGCACACTCTGAATTTTTTTTTCTTTTTTTTTTTGCACTTTTTTTTCACCACCACCACCATCTGCCAAGAGTACACCTTCTGGGCCTGCCCAGAGCTCTTCTTCATCTATGGCATCAACAGGGCACACAATTTGTCGTCGTTGTAAGGGAAGAGGTCATTATGCGAGAGAATGCCAATCTCCGCGTGTTATGATTGCTACTGAGGATGGTGGGTATGAGTCCGCTAGTGATTATGATGAGGAGACTTTGGCTCTTATTACAAGTGAAGAACACGGTGGAGATGATTCTGATCATGAGACGCAATACATGGCTCCTGAAGACGCTGACAGGTATGAATGTTTAGTTGCTCAACGTGTTTTGAGTGTGCAGGTCACACAAGCTGAGCAAAATCAGAGGCATAATTTGTTCCATACAAAGGGAGTTGTGAAGGAACGTTCTGTTCGCGTCATCATAGATGGAGGGAGCTGCAACAACTTGGCTAGCATGGAGATGGTGGAGAAGCTATCTCTCACCACAAGACCACATCCACATCCTTATTATATCCAATGGTTCAACAACAGCGGCAAGGTTAAGGTAACACGTACTGTTCGTGTGCATTTTAGTATCTCTACATATGCTGATTATGTTGATTGTGATGTGGTACCCATGCAAGCATGTTCATTATTACTTGGTAGACCATGGCAATTTGATAAAAAATCTGTACACCATGGTAGAAACAATCAGTATACTCTTGTTCATAAGGATAAACATATTACTTTGCTTCCTATGACTCCTGATTCTATTTTGAAAGATGATATTAATAGAGCTAGTAAAGCAAAGCAGGAGAAAAATAAGAGTGAAAATCAGATTGTGGCAAAAGAATTTGAGCAACAAATGAAGCCTAATAATAAACCATCTAGTGTTGCTTCTGAAATTAAATTGAAAAGTGCATGCTTACTTGCCACCAAATCTGATATTGATGAGCTAGATTTCAGCAATTCTGTTTGCTATGCTTTTGTGTGCAAAGAAGCGTTATTTTCATTCGAGGACGTGCCTTCCTCTTTGCCTCCTGCGGTCACTAACATTTTGCAGGAGTTCGCGGACGTCTTTCCACAAGACGTGCCACCGGGATTACCACCTATTCGCGGGATTGAGCATCAGATTGACTTAATTCCCGGTGCTTCGTTGCCAAACTGTGCGCCATACCGTACCAATCCAGAGAAGACGAAGGAGATTATGCGTCAAGTACAGGAGTTGCTCGACAAAGGTTATATACGCGAATCCCTTAGTCCTTGTGCTGTTCCTATTATTCTAGTGCCGAAAAAGCATGGTACATCGCGTATGTGTGTTGATTGTAGAGGCATTAATAATATTACTATTCGTTATCGTCATCCTATTCCTAGACTAGATGATATGCTTGATGAATTGAGTGGCTCTACAATATTCTCCAAAGTTGATTTGCGTAGTGGATACCATCAAATTCGTATGAAATTGGGGGATGAATGGAAAACAGCATTTAAAACAAAGTTTGGATTATATGAGTGGTTAGTCATGCCTTTTGGGTTAACTAATGCACCTAGTACTTTCATGAGATTAATGAACGAAGTTTTACGTGCTTTCATTGGACGATTTGTGGTAGTCTATTTTGATGATATACTGATTTATAGCAGATCTTTGGAGGAACATTTGGAACATTTACGTGCTGTTTTTATTGCTTTATGTGATGCACGTTTGTTTGGTAACCTTGGGAAGTGCACCTTTTGCACCGACCGAGTATCTTTTCTTGGCTATGTTGTTACTCCACAGGGAATTGAAGTTGATAAAGCCAAGATTGAAGCTATTGAGAGTTGGCCACAGCCCAAAACAGTCACTCAAGTGAGGAGTTTTCTTGGACTCGCTGGTTTCTATAGGCGTTTTGTGAGAGATTTCAGCACCATTGCTGCACCTCTCAATGAGCTTACAAAGAAGGATGTGCCTTTTGTTTGGGGTACCTCACAGGAAGAAGCCTTCACGGTATTGAAAGATAAGTTGACACATGCTCCTTTACTCCAACTTCCTGATTTTAATAAGACTTTTGAGCTTGAATGTGATGCTAGTGGAATTGGATTAGGAGGTGTTTTATTACAAGATGGCAAACCTGTTGATGAGGACATGAATACCTTGGATACGACCAAAAATATTGCATACATGTATATTTGTGAGGTGATTTCTAATGCAAACTATGCAATAATTTATTTGTGTCATCCAGGACAAAAATACTTCACAAACTTTTGTGCCATGTCTAATTGCAGGTGTATGAGACATTTGTACAATTCACATATGAAGATAAGGGAAAACGAGAAGTTTAGGTGCTGTTCAAAAAGTCCTCTCACGTCACTTTTGGGCCAAGAGAAGATAGAGTCCAAGTCTCTCACGTTCTGGATTCAGATTCGGACTGCACAGACATACCTGACTCAAAACGCCAAGAACTTTTTCATACGGACTCCGAATTGGGTGATTCTTTTTTTGTTGGAAAGTAGATTTCGTGCTCTTTCCAACCCAATTGGATTCACCTTAAAATTCATCCGGAGCTATGAGTTATCGACGAAACAATCTGACACTGTAGCAGAATCCGAGTCAAACTACAAGTCCAAAGGTGTTGCATCACCTCCACTTGGGCCCATGAGCCTTGTACGACCTAGGGTTAGTTTTAGGCTGCCTTGGGACGTCCTCCCACCTCCTTGGCCGCCACCCCTTACTCCTATATAAGTAGATCCATCTAGTAGCTTTTTCCTTGGGATTTGTTTAGTTAAAAGTTAGCCATTGCAACTTCGTGTACTTCGTTTGTGTCCAACGACCAGACCAAGACCGCTTTCGGATCCCCACCTTTATCAATACTTCATCTATATTTGCAATATTCAGATTGCATTATCATATTCTTGCTTGTTCTTCGATTGCGTGCAGGAATAGACCTTCGTGGTCAGGCTGATCGTGCTTTCAGCATCGTCAGTAACCTCGGGAGATTGGTTTAGCGATTGCTAAGGCACAACGTCGTGCACGTTTGTAGTCGGATCATCAAAGTCGACTCCACCAAATCGATAGTTACCATCTCATCGAAAGATCAGGACACCCCGCCTCTATCAGAGTTGAAGTATCAACAATTTTGAGTGCACCCAATGAATTAACTATTGATGCAAAAGAAACAATGTTTAATCCTTTTGATATGACCTCTAATCTTGGTGATGATTTTGTGTCAAAAGACTTATTGCATGTTTGCTTATTTAAGCATGTAGTAGCATGTAAATTTGATGCAAGTAAGGTTTATTCACCAATGTTGGGATGGTTTAATGATGAACATTGTCAATCCTTTGATATGAATAAGAGCTTCACTTATATGTGCAAATTGAGTTGCAATATTTTCATGTCTTCTAATACTTGTGATAATATTTTGGCTTTACATTTTATGAACTATGAAAGTTACTCATGTATACATGTGTCATATGTGCAAAAATCAAGGGAAGTAAAAATGGATGACATATACATATACAACATGTACACCTTGTCTCTTTTGTTAGCCACATTTTAGATTAAGCAACGCCGAGGACGGCTTTGTTTTCAAGAAGTGGAGGATGATGAGGACATGAATACCTTGGATACGACCAAAAATATTGCATACATGTATATTTGTGAGGTGATTTCTAATGCAAACTATGCAATAATTTATTTGTGTCATCCAGGACAAAAATACTTCACAAACTTTTGTGCCATGTCTAATTGCAGGTGTATGAGACATTTGTACAATTCACATATGAAGATAAGGGAAAACGAGAAGTTTAGGTGCTGTTCAAAAAGTCCTCTCACGTCACTTTTGGGCCAAGAGAAGATAGAGTCCAAGTCTCTCACGTTCTGGATTCAGATTCGGACTGCACAGACATACCTGACTCAAAACGCCAAGAACTTTTTCATACGGACTCCGAATTGGGTGATTCTTTTTTTGTTGGAAAGTAGATTTCGTGCTCTTTCCAACCCAATTGGATTCACCTTAAAATTCATCCGGAGCTATGAGTTATCGACGAAACAATCTGACGCTGTAGCAGAATCCGAGTCAAACTACAAGTCCAAAGGTGTTGCATCACCTCCACTTGGGCCCATGAGCCTTGTACGGCCTAGGGTTAGTTTTAGGCTGCCTTGGGACGTCCTCCCACCTCCTTGGCCGCCACCCCTTACTCCTATATAAGTAGATCCATCTAGTAGCTTTTTGCTTGGGATTTGTTTAGTTAAAAGTTAGCCATTGCAACTTCGTGTACTTCGTTTGTGTCCAACGACCAGACCAAGACCGCTTTCGGATCCCCACCTTTATCAATACTTCATCTATATTCGCAATATTCAGATTGCATTATCATATTCTTGCTTGTTCTTCGATTGCGTGCAGGAATAGACCTTCGTGGTCAAGCTGATCGTGCTTTCAGCATCGTCAGTAACCTCGGGAGATTGGTTTAGCGATTGCTAAGGCGCAACGTCGTGCACGTTTGTAGTCGGATCGTGAAAGTCGACTCCACCAAATCGATAGCTATCATCTCATCGAAAGATCGGGACACCCCCGCCTCTACCAAGTGGTATCAGAGCTAGATAATGAGGATGAGGTTGATCAAAATCATAACTACGTGCAACCACCAGCACCAGGTCGTCCACATGCAAATAATCGCAATGGTAGGTCTGCACCACCACTTCAGGTACGAGATCATGACCATCTTCCTAAATTAAAATTGAATATTCCACCATTCGAGGGTAGATATGTTCCTGATATATATCTTACTTGGGAGTTAGAAACTGAACAACGTTTTACATGTTTACAATATCCCGAGGAACGACGTGTTGCTGCTGCTGTTTGTGCTTTCACTAGTTTTGCATGTGTATGGTGGTCTGAACATTGTAGATTATATCCTATTCCAGCTACGTGGGCTGCTTTGAAAACTGCTATGCGTACTCGTTGGGTTCCACCATATTATCAACGTGAATTACTTCAAAAATTGCAGCGCTTAAGACAAGGAAAAAATTCTGTAGAAGAATATTGTCAGGAATTACAAACTGGCATGATTAGATGTGGTATTGTTGAGGAGA
This sequence comes from Thinopyrum elongatum, assembly GCA_011799875.1. Lineage (NCBI taxonomy): Eukaryota > Viridiplantae > Streptophyta > Magnoliopsida > Poales > Poaceae > Thinopyrum > Thinopyrum elongatum. Next base: position 12,245 of record JAAAXO010000166.1, on the reverse strand, counting down.
ATGAAGCTATGCTTGCACGTTTCATGGGTGGATTAAATAGAGAGATTCAGACCATTCTAGAGTATAAGGAGTATAATAATATCACTCGTTTATTCCATCTTGCTTGTAAAGCTGAACGTGAAGTGCAGGATCGACAGGCATTGGCGCGAACTAATTTTTCTGCAGGTCGATCTTCATCATGGACACCGCGTGCCTCCTCTACTCCCACACGTCCTACTGCGGCACCACTGACTTCATCCGCCAATTCCAATCGAGATACAAGAAAACAGGCACCACCACCACCATCTGCCAAGAGTACACCTTCTGGGCCTGCCCAAAGCTCTTCTTCATCTATGGCATCAACAGGGCACACACATGATATTATTTGTCGTCGTTGTAAGGGAAGAGGTCATTATGCGAGAGAATGCCAATCTCCGCGTGTTATGATTGCTACTGAGGATGGTGGGTATGAGTCCGGTAGTGATTATGATGAGGAGACTTTGGCTCTTATTACAAGTGAAGAACACGGTGGAGATGATTCTGATCATGAGACGCAATACATGGCTCCTGAAGACGCTGACAGGTATGAATGTTTAGTTGCTCAACGTGTTTTGAGTGTGCAGGTCACACAAGCTGAGCAAAATCAGAGGCATAATTTGTTCCATACAAAGGGAGTTGTGAAGGAACGTTCTGTTCGCGTCATCATAGATGGAGGGAGCTGCAACAACTTGGCTAGCATGGAGATGGTGGAGAAGCTATCTCTCACCACAAGACCACATCCACATCCTTACTATATCCAATGGTTCAACAACAGCGGCAAGGTTAAGGTATCACGTACTGTTCGTGTGCATTTTAGTATCTCTACATATGCTGATTATGTTGATTGTGATGTGGTACCCATGCAAGCATGTTCATTATTACTTGGTAGACCATGGCAATTTGATAAAAATTCTGTACACCATGGTAGAAACAATCAGTATACTCTTGTTCATAAGGTGATGAGGACATCAATACCATTGTTACACCCACAGCCCCTGCTTCTATACATACTGGACCAATTACTAGAGCTCGCGCACGCCAATTAAATTATCAGGTACTTTCGTTTCTTGGTAATGATTCTAAAGTCCATGAGAATATGATGCTGCCTAAATTGGATACATTTGTTTTGCTTACAAATGAAGGCCCTAGCTTGGACAAGAAAGAGGAACCTTGGAGCAAGTTCAAGCATGGAGATGATGGCATGCACAAGGGGAACAAGAACGGAGTTACAAGTGATGATTTCAGGACTTTGAAGCCACCATAATGAGTGCAGGAAGCCTTGGACGAAATATACAAGATGTCACTTCATAAATTTCGTCCAGAGGCTATTATAGGTGCTGCGTCACCTTATTATTGGGCCAGGCCCATGTAATTTCGAAATACTTGAGTATAGGCTGTTTTTAGAGTCCGTATGTGTGGGGAAACAAGAGATAGGGTTGGTTTCGGACCCCTCCTTCAAGGGCCACGAAATCCCCGCCTCTTCCTCCATATATACAGCCCTTAGGGCACCGTTTAGACTTTGGGTTTTGTTTAGATTAAAAGTTCGCCATAGCTGCAACTTCGCGTACTTCGTTTGTGTTCAACGACCAGACCAAGACGTCACAGAACCCCACCTTGATCAATAAAGCTTTCATCTTATATTCGCAATATCCAGATTGCAAATCTTAGTTTCTTGCTTGTTCTTCGTTTGCTTGCAGGAGATAGACCCTCGTGGTCAGGTTGATTGTGCTCCGGGGTGGTCAATAACCTCTCGGAGTTGGTTTAGCGATTGCTAAGGCGCGACGTCCTCGCACGTTCGTAGTCGGATCGTCAAAGTCTACTCCACCAAAAACGATAGCTATCATCTCATCGAAAGATCGGGACACCCTCGCCTCTATCACGTGGGCTGCTTTGAAAACTGCTATGCGTACTCGTTGGGTTCCACCATATTATCAACGTGAATTACTTCAAAAATTGCAGCGCTTAAGACAAGGAAAAAATTCTGTAGAAGAATATTATCAGGAATTACAAACTGGCATGATTAGATGTGGTATTGTTGAGGAGAATGAAGCTATGCTTGCACGTTTCATGGGTGGATTAAATAGAGAGATTCAGACCATTCTAGAGTATAAGGAGTATAATAATATCACTCGTTTATTCCATCTTGCTTGTAAAGCTGAACGTGAAGTGCAGGATCGACAGGCATTGGCGCGAACTAATTTTTCTGCAGGTCGATCTTCATCATGGACACCGCATGCCTCCTCTACTCCCACACGTCCTACTGCGGCACCACTGACTTCAGCCGCCAATTCCAACCGAGATACAAGAAAACAGGCACCACAACCACCATCTGCCAAGAGTACACCTTCTGGGCCTGCCCAGAGCTCTTCTTCATCTATGGCATCAACAGGGCACACACATGATATTATTTGTCGTCGTTGTAAGGGAAGAGGTCATTATGCGAGAGAATGCCAATCTCCGCGTGTTATGATTGCTACTGAGGATGGTGGGTATGAGTCCGCTAGTGACTATGATGAGGAGACTTTGGCTCTTATTACAAGTGAAGAACACGGTGGAGATGATTCTGATCATGAGACGCAATACATGGCTCCTGAAGACGCTGACAGGTATGAATGTTTAGTTGCTCAACGTGTTTTGAGTGTGCAGGTCACACAAGCTGAGCAAAATCAGAGGCATAATTTGTTCCATACAAAGGGAGTTGTGAAGGAACGTTCTATTCGCGTCATCATAGATGGAGGGAGCTGCAACAACTTGGCTAGCATGGAGATGGTGGAGAAGCTATCCCTCACCACAAGACCACATCCACATCCTTACTATATCCAATGGTTCAACAACAGCGGCAAGGTTAAGGTAACACGTACTGTTCGTGTGCATTTTAGTATCTCTACATATGCTGATTATGTTGATTGTGATGTGGTACCCATGCAAGCATGTTCATTATTACTTGGTAGACCATGGCAATTTGATAAAAATTCTGTACACCATGGTAGAAACAATCAGTATACTCTTGTTCATAAGGATAAACATATTACTTTGCTTCCTATGACTCCTGATTCTATTTTGAAAGATGATATTAATAGAGCTAGTAAAGCAAAACAGGAGAAAAATAAGAGTGAAAATCAGATTGTGGCAAAAGAATTTGAGCAACAAATGAAGCCTAATAATAAACCATCTAGTGTTGCTTCTGAAATTAAATTGAAAAGTGCATGCTTACTTGCCACCAAATCTGATATTGATGATCTAGATTTCAGCATTTCTGTTTGCTATGCTTTTGTGTGCAAAGAGGCGTTATTTTCATTCGAGGACGTGCCTTCCTCTTTGCCTCCTGCGGTCACTAACATTTTGCAGGAGTTCGCTGACGTCTTTCCACAAGACGTGCCACCGGGATTACCACCTATTCGCGGGATTGAGCATCAGATTGACTTAATTCCCGGTGCTTCGTTGCCAAACCGTGCGCCATACCGTACCAATCCAGAGGAGACGAAGGAGATTATGCGTCAAGTACAGGAGTTGCTCGACAAAGGTTATATACGCGAATCCCTTAGTCCTTGTGATAGAGGCGAGGGTGTCCCGATCTTTCGATGAGGTGATAGCTATCATTTTTGGTGGAGTAGACTTTGACGATCCGACTACGAACGTGCGAGGACGTCGTGCCTTAGCAATCGCTAAACCAACTCCGAGAGGTTATTGACCACGCCGGAGCACAATCAACCTGACCACGAGGGTCTATCTCCTGCAAGCAAACGAAGAACAAGCAAGAAACTAAGATTTGCAATCTGGATATTGCGAATATAAGATGAAAGCTTTATTGATCAAGGTGGGGTTCTGTGACGTCTTGGTCTGGTCGTTGAACACAAACGAAGTACGCGAAGTTGCAGCTATGGCGAACTTTTAATCTAAACAAAACCCAAAGTCTAAACGGTGCCCTAAGGGCTGTATATATGGAGGAAGAGGAGGGGATTTCGTGGCCCTGGAAGGAGGGGTCCGAAACCAACCCTATCTCTTGTTTCCCCACACATACGGACTCTAAAAACAGCCTATACTCAAGTATTTCGAAATTACATGGGCCTGGCCCAATAATAAGGTGACGCAGCACCTATAATAGCCTCTGGACGAAATTTATGAAGTGACATCTTGTATATTTCGTCCAAGGCTTCCTGCACTCATTATGGTGGCTTCAAAGTCCTGAAATCATCACTTGTAACTCCGTTCTTGTTCCCCTTGTGCATGCCATAATCTCCATGCTTGAACTTGCTCCAAGGTTCCTCTTTCTTGTCCAAGCTAGGCCCTTCATTTGTAAGCAAAACAAATGTATCCAATTTAGGCAGCATCATATTCTCATGAACTTTAGAATCATTACCAAGAAACGAAAGTACCTGATATTTTAATTGGCGTGCGCGAGCTCTAGTAATTGGTCCAGTATGTATAGAAGCAGGGGTTGTGGGTGTAACAATGGTATTGATGTCCTCATCATGCTGGATTTGTGTTCCGAACTCTGCTCTTCCACCAGGATATGCACCGAGGCCATCCTATGTGGTGCCTCGTCCAGTTCAGCCGTATGCTCCACCCAGGCCTATTGGTGGACCGCCTGCCAATGTGGGTCCACATCCTATTTCATGTACTTGCGTCACATGTGGAGAGCCAGGACACTATGCACGTGACTGCTCTTAGGCCAGTTATGCTCCACCCTAGTTTGAGAAGTCTATTAGCCGTGGTAAGCCATCAGGCAAGATGATCAGTGCCAAGCCAGCTCCCACCCAGCTGTTGAAGCTCATGATGATCCGGATGTCGTTCTTGGTACACTCCTTGTCAATTGCCATCCAGCATCAGTTCTATTTGATGCTAGAGCATCTAACTCCTTCATTTCTGAAAGCTATGTAGCTTGCACAACATGTCATTTTTTGATATGCCCTCCCCACTAGTCATTCAAACTCCTGGATACAAATGACAAACTTCTAGTGTAAGCCATGGTAATGAAATCCTTGTTGACAGACTTGTATTCCTTGCATCACTTATAGCCCTAATGATGAGGACATCAATACCATTGTTACACCCACAGCCCCTGCTTCTATACATACTGGACCAATTACTAGAGCTCGCGCACGCCAATTAAAATATCAGGTACTTTCGTTTCTTGGTAATGATTCTAAAGTTCATGAGAATATGATGCTGCCTAAATTGGATACATTTGTTTTGCTTACAAATGAAGGGCCTAGCTTGGACAAGAAAGAGGAACCTTGGAGCAAGTTCAAGCATGGAGATGATGGCATGCACAAGGGGAACAAGAACGGAGTTACAAGTGATGATTTCAGGACTTTGAAGCCACCATAATGAGTGCAGGAAGCCTTGGACAAAATATACAAGATGTCACTTCATAAATTTCGTCCAGAGGCTATTATAGGTGCTGCGTCACCTTATTATTGGGCCAGGCCCATGTAATTTCGAAATACTTGAGTATAGGCTGTTTTTAGAGTCCGTATGTGTGGGGAAACAAGTGATAGGGTTGGTTTCGGACCCCTCCTTCAAGGGCCACGAAATCCCCTCCTCTTCCTCCATATATACAGCCCTTAGGGCACCGTTTAGACTTTGGGTTTTGTTTAGATTAAAAGTTCGCCATAGCTGCAACTTCGCGTACTTCGTTTGTGTTCAACGACCAGACCAAGACGTCACAGAACCCCACCTTGATCAATAAAGCTTTCATCTTATATTCGCAATATCCAGATTGCAAATCTTAGTTTCTTGCTTGTTCTTCGTTTGCTTGCAGGAGGTAGACCCTCGTGGTCAGGTTGATTGTGCTCCGGCGTGGTCAATAACCTCTCGGAGTTGGTTTAGCGATTGCTAAGGCGCGACGTCCTCGCACGTTCGTAGTCGGATCGTCAAAGTCTACTCCACCAAAAACGATAGCTATCATCTCATCGAAAGATCGGGACACCCTCGCCTCTATCAAACAAGTTCGTCGTTAACGATGGATTTGTGTTTCGTGCTAACAAGCTATGCATTCCAGCTAGCTCTGTTCGTCTTTTGTTGTTGCAGGAGGCGCATGGAGGAGGATTAATGGGACACTTTGGCGTGAAGAAGACGGAGGATATACTTGCTACACATTTCTTTTGGCCAAAGATGAGACGGGATGTTGAGCGTTTTGTTGCTCGCTGCACTACATGTCAAAAAGCTAAGTCACGACTCAATCCTCATGGTTTATATATGCCTTTGCCTGTACCTTGTGTTCCTTGGGAGGATATATCTATGGACTTTGTTTTAGGTTTACCTCGAACAAAGAAGGGGAGGGATAGCATATTTGTTGTCGTGGATAGGTTCTCGAAAATGGCACACTTTATACCATGTCATAAAAGCGATGATGCTGTTAATGTTGCTGATTTGTTCTTTCGTGAAATTATACGCTTGCATGGTGTGCCAAATACTATTGTTTCAGATCGTGATACTAAATTTCTTAGCCACTTTTGGAGATGTTTATGGGCTAAGTTGGGGACTAAACTGCTTTTTAGTACTACATGTCACCCCCAAACTGATAGACAAACTGAAGTAGTCAATAGAACATTGTCTACTATGCTTAGGGCTGTTTTGAAGAATAACAAGAAAATGTGGGAAGAATACTTGCCTCATATTGAATTTGCTTATAATCGTTCATTGCATTCTACTACTAAGATGTGTCCTTTTGAAATTGTGTATGGTTTCCTTCCTCGTGCACCAATTGATTTGTTGCCTCTTCCATCTTCGGAGAAGGTTAATTTTGATGCTAAACAACGTGCTGAATTGATCTTAAAAATGCATGAGTTAACTAAGGAGAACATTGAGCGTATGAATGCTAAATATAAACTTGCTGGAGATAAGGGTAGAAAACATGTTGTGTTTGCACCTGGAGATCTTGTTTGGTTACATTTGCGTAAGGATAGATTTCCTGATTTGCGCAAATCAAAGCTAATGCCACGTGCTGATGGTCCTTTTAAGGTGTTAGAGAAAATAAATGATAATGCATATAAACTTGAGCTGCCTGCAGATTTTGGGGTTAGTCCCACTTTTAACATTGCAGATGTGAAGCCTTATTTGGGTGAGGAAGATGAGCTTCCGTCGAGGACGACTTCATTTCAAGAAGGGGAGGATGATGAGGACATCAATACCATTGTTACACCCACAGCCCCTGCTTCTATACATACTGGACCAATTACTAGAGCTCGCGCACGCCAATTAAATTATCAGGTACTTTCGTTTCTTGGTAATGATTCTAAAGTTCATGAGAATATGATGCTGCCTAAATTGGATACATTTGTTTTGCTTACAAATGAAGGCCCTAGCTTGGACAAGAAAGAGGAACCTTGGAGCAAGTTCAAGCATGGAGATGATGGCATGCACAAGGGGAACAAGAACGGAGTTACAAGTGATGATTTCAGGACTTTGAAGCCACCATAATGAGTGCAGGAAGCCTTGGACGAAATATACAAGATGTCACTTCATAAATTTTGTCCAGAGGCTATTATAGGTGCTGCGTCACCTTATTATTGAGCCAGGCCCATGTAATTTCGAAATACTTGAGTATAGGCTGTTTTTAGAGTCCGTATGTGTGGGGAAACAAGAGATAGGGTTGGTTTCGGACCCCTCCTTCAAGGGCCACGAAATCCCCTCCTCTTCCTCCATATATACAGCCCTTAGGGCACCGTTTAGACTTTGGGTTTTGTTTAGATTAAAAGTTCGCCATAGCTGCAACTTCGCGTACTTCGTTTGTGTTCAACGACCAGACCAAGACGTCACAGAACCCCACCTTGATCAATAAAGCTTTCATCTTATATTCGCAATATCCAGATTGCAAATCTTAGTTTCTTGCTTGTTCTTCGTTTGCTTGCAGGAGATAGACCCTCGTGGTCTGGTTGATTGTGCTCCGGCGTGGTCAATAACCTCTCGGAGTTGGTTTAGCGATTGCTAAGGCGTGACGTCCTCGCACGTTCGTAGTCGGATCGTCAAAGTCTACTCCACCAAAAACGATAGCTATCATCTCATCGAAAGATCGGGACACCCTCGCCTCTATCACTCCGCATCACGCGGCTTGTGAATTGTGTGCCATTGTTAGTGATGACTCTGGCGGGTACTCCGAAACGGCACACCAATCCTTTCAAGAACTTGATAGCTGACTGTGCGGTCACCTTCCTCACGGGCTCCACTTCCGGCCACTTTGTAAACTTGTCGATTGCAACATACAAGAATTCAAAGCCCCCGGTAGCACGGGGGAAGGGGCCCAAGATGTTGAGCCCCCAGACCAAAAATGGCCATGACAAAGTGATACGGGGCTAACCCGGTATAGGCCGATCTTTCACGATTGGAGTGGATTCCCTCGAAGAACACGGGGAAGAACATAGAGAAATCACAAGGGGAACACACTCAAGAACAAGTCCAATCACACATCCACTAGACAATCAAACACACAAGATCCACAAGGTACATGAACAACAAAGGGAAAGATACAAGGTAAAGTTCATCTCCAAGAGGAGGTCTTGATGGTATCCTAGACGGATCTTCCCGTGAGGGGTCTTGATGATATATCCCGCAGGATCTTCTCACATGGAGGTCTTGAACTCCATGGGAGTGGTGGTCTCTCTCTCTCTCAAGAGTAGAGGAAGGTAGGAGCAAAGCTCACATACAAATGAGTTATCACTTTGCTAACCCTAGAAAAGAGGTGGAGGTGGTCTATTTATAGTCTAAGCCAGGAAAGGGTAAGTGGGAGCGGGATACAAGGCCAAAGGCCCGCGGCTGCGCACAGGCAGGTATCGGACGTCCGGTCGGTGTCGGACATCCGACGGCTCGTGGGGGACCGGTCGTCCGGCGCGCGTCGGAAGTCCGACGCTTCTTCTCTGGACAGGTGGCACCGGTCGTCCGGTCGGTGTCGGTTGTCCGGTCACTGGGACTTCTCGGACGTCCGGTGGTCGTCGGTCGTCCGGCCGCTATAGCGTCTTTGTCTGACTAGGTGGAGGGTGTGTCGGACGTCCGGTGGACGCCGGTAGTCCGGTGGCACGTCGGTCGTCCGGCCGCTGTAGACTCCGTAGCTCCGTCTTCTTCCATCTTCGCTTCCACGCTTCCCTCGCGGATGGTGTAGTTTTTCCTTGGCTCTTGCACTCCTCCTCGTCATCCATGAAGCTCCGACAATATCTATGCGTGCACACGAGTGGAGTGTCAAGTAGTATACCATCCTCGAAGGGGTCAAGTGAACACGTGTAAAGGAGATGATTCACCTCTATGTATGTGAAGTAGAGGTTGCGTGTGTCACTTGCCAAACGGACTCTTGACATGTTGATGTCTATAGGATGCTCCGCATCATCGCCCCTCCCCCCTTGGGAAAGATCCGACCTCGGATCGAAAACCAAATCACCATGGGAAAGAGATGGCTTCGCCATGTAGAAGTGGACGTTCACCAAGTACTCGTCATCTTGAAGCTCGAAATGGGCACTCTCCAATGTCGCACCGTCTTGTGATTCCTTCAAAAGGAGCAAGGGCAACAAACACTTGGAAAAACAAATGTGGTTAGCGTTAGTGCAAAACCAAGCATTCAAGAGGTGATTCACCCAACAAGTGTTGTCATCATGCAAAGCATATGGTGTGACAAGGGATTGTGACAAGGCATGTAAGCGCATAAATTGAGCATAAGCAAAGATATCATGGGGACAAGCATGTAAATGTGAGGTAGTGATGCAAATATGTGTGATAATAGAAGAAGCATCTACCTCAAGTTCATAGCAATCATGCATAAAGCTCTCGACAAATGGTCGATGGTAGGCATAAGAATCATTCACAACACCAAATAAAATGAAATGTCTAAACACATGGGTCAAGTGCAAGACAATCCAAGCATAACGTGCATAGGGTGTAGTGAAAATTGTGTGGCACTCAACACAATAGAAAGAGAAATTGTTCATCATGTGTGAGGCAATCAAGTCAATCATGTGACAAGCAATGGGACATGGCATATGTGAAGAAATGACATTGTTGCAACCAAACATATGAGAGGAGCAAGTGATCCAAGAATTGGATGCAACACACAAGGCATATATATCATGAAGCATGGAAATGTTAAAATGGCAAGTCGAAGCAAGATCTCTATCATGTGCGCAATCAAGTGGTCCAAGATGACAAATAAGTCTCATGGTGCAAGCAACACACGTAGTATGATCCACAATATTCATGCTCATGGTTTCGGGATTCTCAAAAGAGAAGGATATCACTTGAAAGCATGTCCTTGTGTGTCCTTCACAATACCAAAGCACAAGCAAGTGCGATGTAGAATCGTCGTGGTAGAAGGTGGTTCGCTCTCAAGAGCTCGAATGGTCAACTCACGTGAAGTGGAAGTCGACACAAAGTTCAAGTATCCTATACATGCACACAACAAAAGAAAGAACGTATGCGCATGGTAGATAAACACATCATCCATCATGATGGTTCTCTGCTCTTGCACATAACCATTAGAAGCACAAGTGCATGAATAATATGATGCAACAATGGCTATATTCATGGCACTAGGTATATGGTGCAAAGAAGTAAGACAAGCATGCTTCACAAGAAATATGTCAAAATCTCCAAATATATGCGAGAATGCTATGGGGGCAATCTCATTAGCAAGACTAAAAGCACTGTTGCACTCAATACATGTCAAATCATCTAGCATGGGATAGGCAACATATGGAGAGATATGACAAGAAGCAATAACAATCATGTGCAAAGCATGTAGATGGTTGTCATCAACCACATGAAGTGAGCAAGTATGAATCATTGGTGATGCAACAAGGCAAGCAATCATAGTAATAAAGTCGTGCAAGCTAGTAGTGCGAAGATGCAACATACTAGAGGAAACCATGGCAATCATGTCATGTGAGCAAATAATAGGCATAGACAATGCACATGACATATCGCAAGCATGAACACAAAGCAAGATGAAAGTATCATCATAGGAATGGTGCACAAAGGAAACATGGCAATAACAAGCAATATCTCCACCAAGCTTGCAAAGACACATACAAGTAGTAGAATCAATCATCATGTGTAATGCAAAGCATGGGTCACAAATGCATGACAAAGGCATATGAATGATCATATCACGCAAAGTGAACATGGCAAGATGGGCATAGAATATGTAATGGACAACAACCCATAACCAAGTGAGGCCCATGTAGAAGAAATGCGCGAAATCTTTGCGCGAAGAGAGTGGTGGGAAGGACAATCCACGGGATCCCAAGTCATCATTGCTCTCTAGAGCTCGTTTTGTCAACTCATGGGATTGTGAGGTTGACAAGTATTCATGGGTACCTACACAACAAATACACAAACGAAAGAAATTGTGTGTGTGGTAAATGTACACATCATCCATCATGATGTGTATGTGCACATGAGAGTTAGCACAAGATAAGCATCACTCAAAGAAATTTGATGCATGGTACAAGAACATGCCATCCATCATGAAAGAATAGTTATTGTGTATAACACGATGGGGACACAAATTGAGAATGCAAGTATATGGCACATCAATAGCATGTTTATTCAAGGGGAGCATATGGTGCACACAAGTATTGGGATCATGCAATGAATGGGATCGATCAAAATCTCCTAAAATGTATGAGGAAACTATGGGGGTCACCTCATGAGCAATATTGGAAACATCATATGGAGAAAATGGACAACATCCAAAACAATGCATATCTGAAGCTAGGTGGTCATGGCATGGCATATGAGATAAATGATGCAAAGGGAGCATATCAATATCATCACAAGAAAAACAAATGCCAACAACCATGGGCTTGTCATCTATGCCATATGTGCAAATTGGGTCCATTTTAATGGCATATGCATAGTTACTACGAAGAGATTGCAAATTGGACATATTATTGATCTCATGCATATCATATGACAAGTCAAGCGGATTATCAAACATGATGTGACCTAGAGAATTATCACAAGAGATCCTATGTAACATGGCATCACAACTAATAGACTCCACATGGCAATCATCAAACTCATCATAAATGGGTAAATCATCGCATGGGGAAGTCATACTAGCATGAAGCATGGTAATAGGCGGATCAACATCATGCAAGCAATCAATGTCAAGATAGTCCACTAGTGGGACAAGAGCATCACCTTCACCTATGTTACCTTTGTCATTCCACTCAGGTGGTGTAGGTGAGGTGGGTAAGACCAAATGGTGGTCAATATCATCATCTTGATGGAACCATGTG